>ML243570.1:3194-60708 GCA_005239495.1 Nicotiana undulata
CATCAATTACAAACTCAACAAATGCCCGACAAGGGTCTCACCTATAACCAACCTCGCATTAGAAATACAATTTCACAATGTAAGCCTCAACTGAAACAAATAACTCAATAACTGCCCACGTCATGAAACAACATCAAGGTATCACTACTAATTCACCAATTACTCATAGTACCGGGAATATTAAGAACACAGTAAGTTTCATCACAATTGACTCACGGGCATGCTTGACCGCAACATATAGGCACTTGTCACCACGCCTATACGTTGGACATGAGTTACACATAGCAAATAAGACTCTATACATAATCCCTTAAGTTGAGGTTAGGAAAAACACTTACCTCGGCTCCAAAAATGCAAGTCAAGCCTCAATCACAGCCTTCCCTCTCGAATCCAACTCCGAATCGGTAGTATCTAGACATAATGGATTTATTAACATCAATAAGTACTCAATAACCCAATTCCCAAGACTAATTATACATTTCCTACTATTCTTCCAAAAATACTAAAATTCGACCACGGTCCCACACGTTCAGATTTTTGAAAATTCATGAAGGAATCACTTACCCGGAGTCTAAGGATCGAAGTTATGTGATTTATACAAGAATTCATGGCCTAACATGGAAAGTCACAAAATCCTCAAGAACCCTAAAATTACTACCTAATCACCGATCATGGGGGGGTCCGGCCTCGGTCCACCCTTCTATTGATTTGGGGTGCGTTGCTTCTCATGGCATCTCCCCGACCCTTGACATGAGGTTGATAGCTTACCGTGTATGACTTCAGATCTTTCTCCGGGAGCCTTGTTTCTATCATCTTTACGAGGCCCTCGAGTGTTTTTATGATAGCGAGATTGGTTGCTGGCCCATTATCTTCAGACTTTTTCCGACAATCGCCGCATTCGAGAGGTTGTCCCCGATGACACTGCCCTCGGGGTCTTCCGATGGTTTTGCAGCTGGGTGATAGTCGTTTGTTGTGCCTGTAGCATTTTGAAGATAATACGGAGGCTGGCTCTTTCATCCCTCCGTGCGACAGCTTCTCGTGCTTCGTGCCTTTCCTCTCGACGCGCACCCCTACCGGTGTGGGAACTGGTATCTTCGTGTTGGGCATTGTTCGAGTCCGCATTCTCAAGGGTTAGCTCCAGCATACTACTGCGGTCTTGTAGTGGTATGCCAACATTTGGGACGGATATACCATTCTCCTCAAAGTCCCCAGAGCTGCTACCTTCATATGCATTTGCTGAATCCGACATTCCGACCTGAAATGAAAGGTTCTTGGACAAGAAAAATTGTGAAAGATAACTTGCGTTTCTTCAGTGAACCAACACTAAAACAATCACTATTATTTTTAGCCCCACGGTGGGCGCCAAACTGTTTACCTTGAAAATGGTAATTACAATTATATTGATTATGTGGTTCTAAAATATGCGATCTATTTTAATGCTAGTTGTTAGGCAGTTGATGCTAAGTGTGATCAAAGTAGATAGAGCAAAAATAGTTAAAAAAGCGAAGATAAGCAAACCGGGATGCCTTAAATCAGATGTTCGATATTGGCCTCGGGGGTCTGCAAGGCCAAGGTTCGGGGCTACCGTTGGATGGTCGATGAAGCTATATCAAACTTATAGGCTTTGGGGTATGCTATTTATGATCAATAATGAGCTATAAATGAGAACAACTGATAGAAAGTAATGAATGTAAGTAAATGAGCTAGTAGAGAGAAATAGAGAATGTTTGAGTAATGAAGCAGAGAATGTTCTTTTTCCTTGTATTCAATAGTGCGTGTCTATGAAATAATAAGGGTCCCCTTTATATAGGAGGGGAAATCCCAACATAGTACATTATCATTTATTACAAAGATCTGCGATGGATTTTGTTAGTTAATGTCTGAGTACGAAGTAGTACTTTGTTACAGAGCTTTTTGCCTCAATCTTCGTGCCATCCCCTTATAAAAATCTTGAGCCCGTATTGCTTCAAGGTTGGACGTAAGGGAGGATCGAGGTCGGACCTCGAGCCATACCTGGAATCTTATGCAAATAAGCCACCGAATGTCATAACGAACATAAAATGGGCCTTCCCGATTTTAGCCGTACACAATCAAAATCAAGAAGAACTCTCAAATGCTCAAAATGAAAAATTAATGCTAATGTTGCATGTTGGAGGCCATTCTTAAAAATGAGGAGAAGCACAACTTGGCACTCGAGGACTTGAAAAAAGCCTTGACTCAAAATGATGAGAATATCTGCCCTTTGGAAAACAAAATTAAAATATTGGTTGAGGCTCACTACGACCACCAACTTGAGTGTGTGTAAAGAAGTCAAGAACAGTCTGACATCGAGGAGGAAAGTGAGCTTTATTTTGAAGAATCAAGAATTGAAAATCCGCCAAGCGACTCCATGCTTGTTAGTAATGCCAAGAAAAATATTTATTTAGAGTCATCTTGTGTAATTGAAATATGGTTGAGATTGACATTAGTCTGAGGGAAACAGAGGATGTCAAAATCCGGGAAGAATTGCAATTTGGAGGTTTGATGTCATATTCCAAGCATTTTTCAACATTGGAATTATGTGGTGATATGGGAATTGAACTACATAAGTCAATTAAGGATCGTGAGGAGGAAATGCATAGGCCATACATCTTACAATTTGAGGGAACAAGAAAGCAAAATGACATTCTTCACATAAAAGCCGAAAAATGCAACATGAAGAAATTAAAGTTTGGCTTAATCATCATCTTACCACCCCTCCCCCCCCCCCCCCCCAACCGCTCGTAGTCACAAGCTTGATTCCAAGTTAAGTGCCTAATTCATATCATCCAAGTGGCGAGAAAAGTGGTAAAGTTGATTCACGTCGTGCCACGACATTAAATGCAGTGCTTGGTGGGAGGCAACCCACCGTTTTAAAAAACATTTGTCGCTTTTGAAATCTTTATTTTTAGAATAGTTTATTATGTTATTTTTTACAAATCTGTAGGATTACAGATTTTTTGTAGTTGAATTAAGGGGTTCGAAGTGTTGGAACAAGCCAAAACATGGCTTATGGCGTCTGGTTACCATCCCACAATCACCACCATGATAACATACTGCTTAAATCCATTATTAAACATTGTATTAAAGCAAGGTATGAAGTATAACCTTGTAAGTAGAAGGACTTTGTGAGTTTTCCTCTTGAATTCCCAAGATTTTGGCAACAATTGGAGAGAATAATTTAAAAGAACTTCTCCCTCTCTCTCTAAATTGATACCCTCACTCTGAAACATCAAGTTATATGTTATAAAATGAGCCCCCCTCCCCCCCCCCCCAGGCCTTATATCAAAATAGGGCCGAATAAGAAAATTTCCAACATTAATACTCGAAGTCAATTTTGTGGTGAGAATATATGGTAGCAGAATGGATTGGTGGCCAGCAGAATTGTCACAAATTGGTATGTCAATTCTGCGATGCAATTTTGTGATAGCAAAATGATTATGCGACCAGTAGTGGCCACAAGATGATTTTCAAATTCTAGGTTGGCTCTGGTCCATTCCACGATGCAATTTTGCGATAGCATAATCATTATGCGGCCACCAGAATCATTATGTGTCCAGCAAAAATAGTTTTCAAAATTTGAGTTGCTACTAGTTCCTTATGCGGTCATTTCATGGTCAATGGAACAGATCCACTACAACATAAAGCACCACGGAATCATCATCTTTTGCAAATTCTTCTACCAACTCAACTTTACATTGTACAACCGAAAAAGTCTGTACCACGGCTCTGTTTCTACAATCTTCACAAAACATTAGCCTACCTCGGCACCACAAATCCTTAAATTCCTTGGAGAAATTTTATGGGGCCTTACATCCTCTTTCGCTTAGGATCATTCATCCTCGAATGAGGAGTAGAGTCCGTCCAAAACACCCAACATAATTCATCTCTTCTTTCACACATCACAAGCCCCCAAATATGACTAACTCCCAAATTGTTTAGAGATTTCGGCAGAGTTTCCCCAGAATATGGGCATAACCACCTGCTAGAGTAACACCAAAACCATCCTAAAAACACCACCATAACTCAACAAAGCATCAAAATATATATCAACAACACTAATCTCAGCATTAACGGCATTACATTAACAGAAGTGGTACCTTGACATGAACTGTACATATTTTAAGTCATAACACATAGAAAGTACCTTTCAAACCACAACCATTTGGATATACAAACAAGTGAGAATATCTTCATTCCACAATACCCTCGACCTTCGAGGTGACCTCCTTGACTCACACACTTTGCCATAACACTTTGACGGAGGCAATCTCAACTTTCGGACTTATCTAACAAAGATGACAATTAGGTACCTTTCTGTCACGACCCAAACCGATGGGCCGCAACGGGCAACCGGTACCTTACTCAATCAAGTACCAGCATAATGTATCTTTTCATGTCATACATTCATAGATAACTGAGCCGGAAGGCTGCCGTGAGATAAGCAGAATAAAACATTGGGAAATACTCGACATATATCGAACCAGTCTGATATAAAAACTTACATATGTGACATACGGGCATGTAATGCCAACGTAATCATTTGTAAATTCAAAACATAGGCCAAAAAGTACATAAAGTATCCGTATACATGACATCTGTCTACAAGCCTCTAAGAATACATAATATCATAAAGGTCGGGACAGGATCCTGCCATACCAATCAATACATGTACTAATCATACTGACCAAAGAAGCAACTCTGAAGCAAATGGAGCGCACCAACACCTTCTCTTGAGCTGATAGCCTACTTGGAGGACTCTCGAACTATCTATCAGGACCTGCGGGCATGAAACGCAGCATCCCCAGGAAAAAGGAACGTCAGTAAAAATAATATACCGGGTATGTAAGGAATGAAAATCAGTAACTAGTAGACATGAGAGAAACATGGAGTAAAAGATCAACATGTATACCTGAATAACTCTGTGAATAATTTAATATTATAATGTTGTGCATATGCGTATAAATGTCATACCATGCCTGGGTATATGCGTTCATAACATCATCAAGCCTCTGAGGGCATCCCATCATATCATCTCGGCCACTGTGGGCAAATCATCAACGTATAACAGCTGATCAGGAGATGGTGCGTATATAACACCGTAACCTTTTCACATATCCCATATACATATATACGCGTATATAACACCATATGGTCATGGGTCAATGTACATGTATAAATGCATGAAATGCATAAGAAATACGTTAATAAAAGTTTCTCGGAACGCCATAAAAATCAATATTCCTTTCGGATTAACATTATCAAATACGTATTTTTCTGGGACCCATGAACATAATATAGTAATAATTCACATGGGGAATCAAGAACATAGACACCCCTAGTATTTCTATTGTCACGACCCGATTTATCCTCTGAACGGTCTTGTGACGGCACCTAGTCTCTTCGACTAGGTAAGCCTAACATTTGTGGAAAATAAGACAAAACAATAATAGAACAGTAAAGAAGAAGCAATACTATAAAACTTACACGCTCGACATGTACACCTTTTACTTTCCCAAAACCTGGAATACCACAAATCACACACTCTGTACTACTGTAGCTCTAAACAAAGGAATAAGGAAAAATGTATCTATATATGTCTCCTAAATCTATACTGGAGTGGAAGGGGACACATGAGATCCTGCGGACGCGGCTGAATTACCTCGCGGTCTCCTAACTAGCTTCTATGATGCGCCTAACCACAATACTGTTTGCTGGTACCTGGATCTGCACATGGGGAAACCATGCGCAGGAAAGGGCGTGAGTACTCCACATTCGGTACTTCGTAAGTGCCAAGCCTAGCCCCAGTCAAGTAGTGACAAAGTCCGGTTAAGGCTCTACTGAGTTTTAAAAACAAGTAAGTGATAAGTCTAAACAGTGACATATAAATAAGAAATGATAGCAGAATTTAAAGGAAAACTGAAGGAAATAATAAAGAAGAGCCCTCGGCTCGGCACAACATATATCTCAACAGCAAATATGCAATGTAGTACATGGGGAAAACTCTCGGATCTCGGTTCGTAGTCCCAATTTAAATATACAATGCAGTACAGGGGGAAAGCTCCCGGATCTCAGTCTGTAGTCCCAATTTAAATATGCAATGCAGTACACGGGGAATGCTCCCGGATCTCAGTCTGTAGTCCCAATTTAAATATGCAATGCAGTACACGGGGAATGCTCCCGGATCTCAGTCTGTAGTCCCAATTTAAATATGAAATGATGAATTCTATCGGATACATCTTAATTAAACAATTCAAGAAAAACAATAGGCAAGAATAAGGTAAAAACTACCTAAGCATGGCGTAAAATAGTAGAAAATACAGGGAAATTCAAGTAAGGACCGGTAGGCATGCTTATCCCTACGCTAACTAATCAGTTATACATGAAACAGTAATATAGGATTGTAAGTGAGTTGTGTCATGGAAGGAAAAGTGGAATTTTATCAACAATGACCCATGTACGCAATCGTCACCTCACTTACACGGCGTCCACATAATAAAATCAGTATAAAAATGCCTAAGGGAAATCCCCAACACAGAGTTAGGCAAGCCACTTACCTCGACTGCGCTACTCAACCCAATACCACGCTCTTGCCACGGGTATCCGACTCCGGGTGGCCCAAATCTAACAAATTCGATTGCATAATGTAAATAACACCTTAAGGAATCAAGATAGATAATTAATTCAAAGCTAATACGCGAAATTAGAAAATTTGCCCAAAAAGTACCCCGGGCCCACGTCTCAGAATCGGGTAAAAATTATATTTTTCGAACCCTCATTCACTCACGAGTCTGACCATATAAGAATTTCTCAAATCGGAGGTCAAAAACCCAATCAAAACTCAATAATTTGGTCTAGGAAGTTTATCCAATTTTTCCCAAAATTTTCCACCCAATTTTGAATTTTAAAGGCTAGATTTTAGTTAGGCATCATGGAAATTAATGTAAGTAGGTTAGAAATCACTTACCCAAATTACGCAGGTGCAAAAGTCCTCAAAGATCGCCTCTCCCGAGCTCCCAAATTCAAAAATGGTGAAAATAACATAAACCTTCGGATTTGGGTCTTTAAAAGACTGCCCAGGTATTCTTCTATGCGATCGCGTACAAAGAGTCGCGATCGCGGAGAGTAATCTCACACGCGCCAGAATTCCTCTTACGTGAACGCGGCTATGGGTCTGCGATCACGGACCTTCACGACCCAGTGCTTCGCGATCGCGTTTAGGACCTCGCGATCGCACAAAAAAAATATCGAAGCTCCCTCAGACCAAGAATACACTACGCGATCGCGACCTAGGACATGCGATCGTGAAGACTAAAATTTCAACGCACCGCGATCGCGGATTTCATCTTGCGATCGCAGAGAACAACTCCAGGCCTCCCCTTATTTACCTTATGCTATGACCAAAAAGGCTGCTGGTGAAAAACCAGCAAAACTAGCAAAGATGTTTATGCCAAAAATGCCCGTTTGAACACCCGAAACACACCCGAGGCCTAATACCTCATTCAAACTTGGTCGAGCCTTAAAAACACATCTCATAACATACAAATCATCAAATATGCGTATATTCAAGCCTAGGAACTTATGAATTTTCTAAAATCCACATCCGATGCCAAAACACTTCTAAACTTATCCGAATGACCTCAAAAATTGCACACAGGTGAAAAATGACATTACGGACCTGCTGACTCTTTCGTAATTCCATTCCTAGCCTGATATCAAAATTTCACCTATCGGCTGAAATCGCCGAAATTCTAACTTTTTCCAATTCAAGCCTAAATCTACAACCGACCTCAAAAATACATTCCGAACACGCTCCCAACCCCGAAATAACTCAACGGAGCTAGGTGAGTCGACGGAATTCCATTCCGGATCCGTCTTCACTAAGTGTCCAAAATCACTCCGGATTTCACCACTCAACGATCTGACAAGTTTCAATAACATAAATAGACATAGGAGAAGCAGTTATTAAGGGATCGGGGCGCTAACTCTCAAACTGACCGACCGGGTCGTTAAATTCTCACCCTCTTAAGAAAATCGTTCGTCCTTTAACGAGTATAGAGACATACCTGACACTGTGAAAAGATGATGGTACTGACTCCGCATATCCTTCTCGGTCTCCCAAGTCGCCTCCTCGACCGGATGACCCCTCCACTGAACCTTGACTGAGGCAATATTCTTCGATCTTAGCTTTCTGACCTGCCTCTCCAATATAGCCACAGGCTCCTCAACATATTATAGATCCTTGTCCAACTGGACTGAGCTGAAATACAAAACATGAGTCGAATCACAGTGATACTTCCGGAGCATGGAAACATGGAATGCCGGATGAACTCCTACTAGGTTAGGAGGAAAGGCCAACTCATAGGCTACCTCCCCAACCTGCTGTAATACCTCAAAAGGGACAATGAAACTCGGACTCAACTTACCCTTCTTTCCAAATCTCATGACGCCCTTCATAGGCGATACTCGAAGTAGAACCCGTTCACCCGCCATAAATGCCAAGTCACGAACCTTCCGGTCCGCATAATCTTCTGCCTGGACTAAGCTGTGTGGAGTCTCTCCTGGATCACCTTCACCATGTCCAAGGCATCCTGAACCAAGTCTGTACCCAACAATCGGGCCTTGCCCAGCTCAAACCATCCTACTATAGACCTACACCGCCTACCATACAAAGCCTCATACGTCGCCATCTAAATGCTGGACTGGTAGCTATTATTATAAGCAAACTCTGCAAGAGGAAAGTATCGATCCCATGACCCTCCAACATCCATCACACAGGCACAAAGCATACCCTCGAGAATATGAATCGTGCGCTCGGACTGCCCGTCTGTCTAGGGGTGAAATGTTGTGGCGAGATCTATCTGGGTACCCAACTCACTATGCAAGGGTCTCCATAAGTGCGAGGTGAACTGAGGACCTCGATCTGATATAATGGACACCGAAAAACTGTTCAACCGGACTATCTCCCAAATGTAGATCTGGGCCAATCTCTCAGAAGAATATGTAGTCAACACTGGAATGAAATGGGCTGATTCGGTCAGCCGGTCCACAATCACCCAAATAGCATCATGCTTCCCCAAGGTCTGAGGAATTCCAACCACAAAGTCCATGGTGATCCACTCCCACTTCCACTCTGGAAGCTTAATCTGCTGAAGTAGTCCTCCCGGTCTCTGATGCTCACATTTGACTTGTTGACAATTGAGACACTTGGCTACAAATTTTGTTATATCCTTCTTCATCCTTCGCCACCAATAGTGTTGTCTCAGATCCAAGTACATCTTCGCGGTACCCGGATGGATGGAATACCACGAGCTATGGGCCTCGTCAAGAATCAACTCCCGAAGCCCATCTACTTTGGGCACACAAATACGGCCCTGGATCCTCATCACACCATCATCACCTATGGTCACATCCTTGGAATCACCCCGCCGAACACTATCCTGAAGAGCCCGATGGTTTGGATCATCAACTGGCGCTTCCGAATGCGGTCATAAAGAGAAGATCAAGCAACAACACAAGAAAATACCCGGCGAGGATCAGAAAGATCCAGTCTCACTAACTGACTGGCTAAGAACTGAACATCTAAGGCCAAGGGCCTCTCAACTGCACGAAGATATGCCAGACTACTTCAAACTCTCTGCCCGGCGACTTAAGGCGTCGGCCACCACATTGGCCTTCCCCGAGTGGTATAATATAGTGATGTCATAATCTTTGAGTAACTCCATCCACCTACGCTGACGCAAATTGAGATCCTTCTGCCTGAATATGTGCTGCAAACTCCGCTGATCCGTGAATATCTCACAGGGAACACCATATAAATAATGACGCCATATCTTCAGGGCGTGAACAATCGCTGCTAACTCGAGATCATGAACAGGGTAGTTTTTCTCATGCACCTTCAACTGTCTGGACGCGTAGGCAATCACCCTACCGTCCTACATCAACACTGCTCCTAGGCCAATCATCGAAGCATCACAATAGACTATATAGGACCCTGAAACTGTGGGTAATGCCAACACTGGAGCTGTAGTCAGGGCTGTCTTGAGCTTCTGAAAGCTCTCCTCGCACTCCTTAGTCCATATAAAAGGTGCACCCTTCTGGGTCAGTCTAGTCATGGGCGCTGAAATGGATGAAAATCCCTCCACAAAATGATGCTAATACCCATCCAAACTGAGGAAACTGCGGATCTCAGTAGCTGAAGACGGTCTACGCCAACTCTGCACCGCCCCTACCTTCTTCGGGTCTACCTTGATCCCATCCGAAGATACCACATGGCCTAAGAATTCCAAATAATCAAGCAAAAATTCACACTTAGAAAATTTGGCATACAACTTCTTCTCTCTCAATGTCTGAAGTACGATCCTCAATTGCTGCTCATGGTCCTCCGGGGACTGAGAATATACCAGAATGTCATCAATGAACACGATGATGAAAGTATCAAGATAAGGCCGAAATACGCTGTGCATCGGGTGCATGAAGGCTGTTGGGCCATTGGTCAGTCCAAATGACATAACAAGGTACTTGTAGTGGCCATATCTGGTCCTGAAGGCAGTCTTCGGAATATCCAGTTCCCGAATGTTCAACTGATTATAACCCGAACGCAGATCAATCTTGGAGAACACCCTAGCACCTTGTAACTAGTCAAATAAATCATAAATGCGGGGCAATGGGTACATGTCCTTCACTGTCACCTTATTCAGCTGTCGGTAGTCAATACACATACGCATCGAACCATCCTTTTTCTTCACAAATAACACCGGAGCACCCCAAGGTGATACACTAGCTTGATGAAACCTTTAAGTAACTCCTGCAACTGCTCCTTCAACTCCTTCAATTCAGGAGAAGCCATGCGATAGGGAGGAATGGAAACGGGCTGAGTGCCCGGCAACAAGTCAATGCCAAAATCAATGTCTCTATCGGGCGGCATACCCAAAAGATCAGCTGGAAATACATCAGGATAGTCCCTGACAACTGGAACTGACTCAACTTTAGGGGTCTCAGCACTAACATCTCTCACATAAGCCAAATACATATCACACCCCTTCTCGACCATCCGCTGAGCCTTAAGAAAAGAAATGACTCGACGGGGAGTATACTCTAAGGAACCTCTCCACTCTAACCTCGGTAGTCCTGGCATAGCCAGCGTCATGGTCTTGGCGTGACAATCAAGACTAGCATAGTAGGGAGACAACCAGTCCATACCCAATATAACATCAAAATCTACCATACTGAGTAATAATAAATCAGCCCTGGTCTCAAAACCAGTGATAACAATCAAACACGACCGATATACACGATCCAGTACAAGAGAATCTCCCACAGGAGTAGAAACATAAATATGTAGAGCCTAGGTCAAATAATACCGATGCATCCCTATGACAAATGGGAACAATACCTGTAATGACTGAATCTGAAGCAATGGCCTCAGATTGGGCTGGAAAAGCTTAGTACCAGGCGTGGCCTCCCCCCCTCTAAGGCGACCTCGACCTCCCGGACCTCCACCTCAAGTTGTCTGAGAAGGTGGGGTAGCAGTTGGGGCTGGGAGAATAGCTGGAGGACCCGGTAGAAAAGGTGGAACCTGATAAGTCTGAGGTGGTGCACCCCTCCTAGCTCTGGGGAAATCTCTGATCACATGACGAGGGTCACCACACTAAAAACAACCCCTCGGAGGATGTGGTGGCTAATGCTGACTCTGAACTGGCCTGCTGCACTGGCCGGTGATAGCACCTCGAGCAGGAGGCACATGAGATACTGGTGGTGCATAATAAGGCTTCTGAGGTCTAGAAGGAGCTGGAACACCACTGGCTGCTAGGAGAGCAGAATGAACGGGGCGACTCACAAAACCCTTACCATAGCGTGTCGCTGGTGCACGGGCTCCTTAAAAATGACCAGTCTCTCGAGACCTCTTAGCCTCTCTCTCCTCCCTGTCCCGAGCTAACATAGTCTCGATCCTCCAGGCAATACTCACGGCTTGCTGGTAAGTAATATCGGTCTCCAGCTCTCTGGCCATGCTGGTCCGAATACTGGAGTGGAGTCCCTCAATAAAGCATCAAACCCTCTCTCTGACAGTGACAACCAAAGCTGGTGCATGGCGAGCCAAATCACTGTAACAGACTGCATACTCTGACAGAGTCATGGTACCCTAGTGTAGCTGCTCAAACTCTGCCCGCCAAGCATCCCTGAGGCTCTGAGGGACAAACTCAAGTAAAAACATCTCGGAGAACTGAGTCCAAGTAAGTGAAGCTGCCTCGTTCGGACTACTAGTCTCAAAAGAACGCCACCACTGATAAGCTGCTCCCCTCAGCTGGAAAGTAGTGAAAAAACCCCACCCGTCTCCACAATACCCATAGTGCGGAGAATGCTATGACACCCCTCAAGAAAACCCAGGGCGTCATCTGAAGCTAGTTTGCTGAACTCAGGTGGGTGGTACTTCTTGTACCTCTCGAGTCGGAGCTGCTCTGCCTCAGGAACGGCTTCCCTAACCTCATGCTGAGCTGGAGCTGCTGGGGGCATAGGAATATACTCTAGAACCTGTCCAATATGAACCCTCTGCTCAGGAGTACGGGCTGCAGGAGTCTGTGTCCCTCCCCCGACCTGGGATGTAGCTGGAGCTGTCGGAAGTAATCCCGCCTGAGACAGAGTACTGAAGGCACTCAAAAACTGAGCCAATGTCTTCTGGAGGGCTAGAGTAATAGTAGGGACCTCCTGTGCCCCTCCAACTGTGGCTGCTGAGGGATTCTCTGCCTCTGCTCTCGCCGGTGCTCGGGCTGCACCGCGTGCTCTCCTCTGCCCCGGCCCCTGCCTCTGACGGCTCTGGTTGGGGGCTCTGGTGCCTGTTCATCAGTACGTCTGGTACGAGTACAAACCATCTATAAGAAAGAACAAAATAGAGTTTAAGAATTTTGATTACAGTAACTAGCACGATAAGGAATTCGGAAGAATATGATTGCTCTTAACAGTTACATAGCCTCTCGAAGATAGATACAGACGTCTCCGCACCGATCCGCGAGACTCTAATAAATCGGCGTGTGACTCCTATGAACCTAGACGCTCTGATACCAACTTTTCACGACCCGATTTACACTCCGAATGGTCTCATGATGGAACCTAGTCTCTACAACTAGGTAAGCCTAAAATTTGTTGAAATAAGAAAAAACAATAATAGAATAGTAAAGAAGAAGCAATACTATAAAACTTAGCCGCTCGGCATGTACATCTTTTACTTTCCCAAAACCCGGAATACCACAAATCACAAACTCTGTACTACTGTAGCTCTAAGCAAAGGAATAAGGATAAATGTATCTATATATGTCTCCTAAATCTATACTGGAGTGGAAGGGGACACATGAGATCCTGCGGACGCGGCTGAATTACCTTGCGGTCTCCTAAGCAGCTGCTATGATGCGCCTAACAACAATATTGTGTGCTGGTACCTGGATCTGCACATGGGGAAAACATGCGCAGGAAAGGGCATGAGTACTCCACATTCGGCACTCCGTAAGTGCCAAGCCTAACCCCAGTCAAGTAGTGACGAGGTCCGGTTAAGGCTCTACTGAGTTTTAAAAACAAGTCAATTATAAGTCTAAACAGTGAAATATAAATAAGCAATGATAGAAGAATTTAAAGGAAAACTAAAGGAAATAATAAAGAAGAGCCCTCAGCTCGGCACAACATATATCTCAACAACAAATATGCAATGCAGTTATGGGGAAAAACTCCCGGATCTCGATCCGTAGTCCCAATTTAAATATGCTATGCAGTACAGAGGGAAAGCTCCCGGATATCAGACTGTAGTCCCAATTTAAATATGCAATGCAGTACAGGGGAAAAGCTCTCGGATCTTAGTCCGTAGTCCCAATTTAAATATGAAATGAAGAATTCTATCGGATACGGCTTAATTAAACAATTCAAGAAAAACAATAGGCAAGAATAAGGTAAAAACTACCTAAGCATGGAGTTAAATAGTAGCAAATACGGGGAAATTCATGTAAGGACCAGTAGGCATGCTTATTCCTACGCTAACTAATCAGTTATACATGAAACAATAATATAGGATTGTAAGTGAGTTGTGTCATGGAAGGAAAAGTGGAATTTTAGCAACAATGACCCGTGCACGCACTCGTCACCTCACATACACGGCGTGCACATAATAAAATCAGTATAAAAATGCCTAAGGGAAATCCCCAACACAGAGTTAGGCAAGCCACTTACCTCGACTGCGCTACTCAACACAATACCACGCTCTTTCCACGAGTATCCGACTCGGGGTGGCCAAAATCTAACAAATTTGATTGCATAATGTAAATAACACCTTAAAGAATCAAGATAGCCAATTAATTCAAAGCTAATACGTGAAATTAGGAAATTCGCCCAAAACGTCCCCTGGGCCCACGTCTCGGAATCGGGTAAAACAAAATATTTTCCGAACCCTCAGTCACTCACGAGTCTGACCATATAAGAATTTCTCAAATCGGAGGTCAAAAACCTAATCAAAACTCAATAATTTGGTCTAGGAAGCTCATCCAATATTTCCCAAATTTTTCCACCCAATTTCGAATTTTAAAGGCTAGATTTAAGTTAGTAATAATGAAAATTAATCTAAGTAGGTTAGAAATCACTTACCCAAATTACCCAGGTGCAAAAGTCCCCAAAGATCGCCTCTCCCGTGCTCTCAAATTCAAAAATGGTGAAAATAGCATAAACCCTCAGATTTGGGTCTTTAAAAGACTGCCCATGTATTCTTCTATGCGATCACGTACAAAGAGTCGTGATCACGGAGAGTAATTTCACACGGCCAGAATTCCTCTTACGCTAACGCGGATATGGGTCTGCGATCGCGGACCTTCATGACCCAGTGCTTTGCGATCGTGTTTTGAACCTCGCGACCGCACAGAACAAATAACGAAGCTCCCTGTGACCAAGGATATACTACGCGATCGCGACCTAGGACATGCGATCGCGAAGACTAAACTTCCAACACACTGCGATCGCGAACTTAATCTTGTGATCGCATAGAAAAACTCTAGGCCTCCCCTCATTTACCTTATGCCATCGCGGAGGGAGACTTGCGATCGCAATGAACAAAAAGGCTGCTGGTGAAAAACAAGCAAAACTAGCAAAGAGTTTTAGGCCAAAAATGCCCGTTTGAACACCCGAAACACACTCGAGGCCTCCGGGACCTCAACCAAAACTACCAACCGACCCTAATACCTCATTCAAACTTGGTTGAGCCTTAAAAACACATCTCATAACATCAAAATCATCAAATATGCGTAGATTCAAGCCTAGGAATTTATGAAATTTCTAAAATCCACATCCGATGCCGAAAGACGTCTAAACTTATTTAAATAACCTCAAATTTTGCACACAAGTCAAAAATGACATTAAGGACCTGCTGACGCTTTCAAAATTCAATTCCAAGCATATCAAAATTTCACCTATCGGCCGAAATCGCCGAAATTCTAACTTTTGCCAATTCAAGCTTATATCTACAACTGACCTCAAAAATACATTCCGAACAGGCTCCTAACCCCGAAATCACCCAACGGAGATAAGGAGTCAACGAAAATCAATTTCGGATCCGTCTTCACACAGTTCTAGCTACGACTTGTTTTCAAAAGCAAAATTCCACATTTAAGGACTAAGTGTCCAAAATCACTCTGGATTTCACCACTCAATGCTCTGACAAGTTTCAATAACATAAATAGACATGGAAGAAGCAATTATTAGGGGATCGGGGTGCTAACTCTCAAAACGACTGACGAGGTCGTTACATCTATGAATAGAGTAATTTATAGAAATCGTGTGTTTGCTCGTTTCTTCTATATAATTTGAATCATGCCAAAAAGAATGAAGGGATAGCCTTAAAATACCTGAGCTGATGCTCTTGACAATTCCTCTAACACACGTCTTTTGCGAGGAATACATAACGGCGGATTAAAGTAGGAAAGCTCTGTATGATATCCCTAAGAAAGATCGTACCGTGTTCAATCCGAATTGCGTCTCACACTATTTATGAAATTCATATGAATTCATTTGTTGAGAATTACTCTGTTAGAGTATCCACCTTTGCTCACGATTAATCATAAAAATGGGACAGTATTTTCCAATCATATCATGCCAAACAGCCCTTGAAGAGTGGTATTGACCCATTTTGCCTCATTGGAATGATGTCACCGGGGCGGTAGGCCACACAAGTGGAAACCATTAATATCAGTAGAAATACAACAATAAGGGAGTCAATCCCCATTGTTGTAAAATAACTACGGCCAGATAAGGTGTTCAAGATGAGTTTGCTCAAGGATCCAATTTTTTGATTCTTGGAGTAATTATTAAGACTCAGATGCCTTCTCTAATTCACATCCCAAATAAGACACCAATTTCCTAAATACCTTACACGTATTTCAATCAAGATTATGAGTCATTTACTTTGAATATCGGGCTTCCACATCATGCTATTTAATACTTATCTAATATATCCCCAATTAATTAGGTAATGTCATGTTACCCGAAAATCAACCAATTACTCGCATAATTAAGAATTATTTCAACTTACTTAAAATACTACTCGCTTTTAACATGCCTTGTACACCTTACTATCATGGTCATGTGGTACCTTGTATGGTACTAGTCCATAATTACCGGATATTTTAGTCCGGGCCGTATTGTATCCCAAAATGCCAAACTTGAACGAAAATTCATTTTCTTTGACTTGCTTCCCTTCTCACCTTCACGAATTTGCTCATCATTTGTTTGAAATAGCATACTCCTTATAATTTCCAAATAATCTTTTCCTTGGACAGATGTCAATTACCTTAGGAAAAATCAACGTACAATACTATAGGGTGCAACATCGTCATAATTTAATACTGCAAAGGGTAACATCATCGTAATATAATACTGCAGGACGTAATATTGCGGGGCGTAACACTCTCATAAGCCAATTACCCATTAACTTCACCTTCCATATCTTCCGGAAAAATAGACAAATGATTTCCATCTACCTTTGGACATAGACACATGAAACACGGGGTGCATGAAGAACAATGATAGGGGACATCATACGCATTGCTCGACCTATTTCCCTCAAGATTCCATAAGTCCCAGTGTGTACTACACCTACTTTTCCTTAATTAACAATTCAAATAATATCTTCAAGGAGAAAATCTTAATAATAACCTGTTCACTTTCTTCAACTCTAAATATCTATGTCGGACACCCAAATTGAAACCTTGGCGACCTTCAACAATTATTCTATGATGGGCTAGAATGATTATGACCATAGAGTACCTACCCAATATTTTCGATCATGGAGTGATGTTTCCTCTTTGACATGTTTTAACCTACAACTCTCGATGGATTTACTACAAATAGGAACAACGAGGTTCGAGTTTGGGCTGGGTTTGTTGAAGAATCCATCAATTTCTGAGAATGGCATTTCAGGAGGTTATATTCTAAGAGACATGAAGGTTACTACAAATAGCGCTGAAATGTTTAATCGATGTAATGAAATCATTGGTTAGACAGGTTCTAATGGGTAATATGATGCTCCGGGGATAAATACAAATAACCCATATCCACCTAGGGATGTGGAACATTAAGGATAGTAAACTCTCTGCACATGACATTGACATAGTCAATATTTTAGAAGTCGGGTGTTTAAAGATAACGAAACCTAGGGAGACACTATAGGATAATAACAGAAGGTTTGAAGATGTTCGTAATGAGTTCACCACGGGTCTTGTGACTTGAAAATACTCAGATGCTAATGAAGGATTTTAAAAACAAGAGGAGACGATATGATGCTATGATAACCCCAAAAGTGCATTTGGTCCTTATGAGAAATGAAGTGTTAGAGCGACATATAGAAGGATTCGATCTCTCGTTGTTACCCAAAAAGTTTCGGGAACCTAAAACAACGAATTTACTACTAAGGAGCATCATCGGAACGCGTTGTAGAGGTATAATGAGAAAATGAACACTTGTTACGAATTAAACACGTTTCTGCTATAACAACTCTCAACATGCAACACCTGGCCACGTCATGAGCCGCTACAATATTAGGAACAAGGTGATTTATTCACTGAGGGTATGATCTAGGTGTATTGAAAGTCCATACTGAGATGGGAAGATATAAGATCTTCCCATGACGAATTTGTGTAAATCACAAATTTCGGAGAAACTTTTTGCGGACAAGTGAACATTTCAATTGACATGTACATATGATAGGTGCTAAGATATGTTCTTTATGTTACTCGAAAGCGTAAAAGGTTTATGATAATGCTCATAAAGGGAGTAAAGTGATTATTCCAACCATATGAGTCACATGCACAAGAGAAAGAGAGTGGCTCAAGAAAGGTCTCAACACTAGGCTGCCTTTAACTTAAGAGAGTGACCTAGCTCATCTTTGGCATATGTTTGGCTTATTTTCATTCCTTAGACTAGAGAAGACAAGTTTGGAAGCTAGGGTCTTGCACACACACTTGGGCTTGAAGATTTGGAGCTTTTGGTTAAGAATTTCTTACTCATTTATGCTTATTTCTTCATTTCCTTGCTTTGTATTGTATATCTAAGTGTGTAGTATTTTTTCCAACACTTGAATCTTTTTATGAGAATATTCATATTTAATGTGTGGATTAAATACCTTATTGTGCTTATGTATTGAACGGTTTTTATTTACAGGCGGGATTTTGGGTACTATAGGCGGATTACGGTAGAGGAGGTGGAAGTGGCAATGCATAAGATGTGCATGGGCAGAGTGACGGGTCCAGACAAAACCCCGGTGGATTTCTAGAAGAGCCCAGGGCGAACAGGTTAGGAGTGGCTCATTGGGCTGCTTAATGTTAATTTTAAGACAAAGAAGATGCCCGAAGAATAGAGGTGGAATACGATGGTTCCTCTTTACAAGAACAAGGGTGATATCAAAAATTGCAACAATTATAGAGGTATCAAGTTGTTGAATGACACTATGAAGGTTTTGGAGAGGGTGGTGGAGGCCAGGGTGAGGAGGTGCGTGTCTATTTCCGAGAATCAGTTTGGATTCATGTCGGGGCATTCGACTACGGAAGCAATTCATCTAGTAAGGAGATTGGTGGAGAAGTACAGGGAGAGGAAGAAGGATTTGCATATGGTGTTTAATGAACTTGAAAAGCATACGATAATGTTTCGATAGGGGTCATGTGGAGGTGTTTGGAGGTTAGCGGTGTTCCGGTAGCGTACATTAGGGTGATTAATGATATGTATGATGATGCTAAGACTCGGGTGAGGACTGTAGGTGGTGACTCAGAGCATTTCCCTGTGGTTATGGGGTTGCACCAGGGATCGACTCTTAGCCCATTTTTATTTTCCTTGGCAATGGATGTACTGTCGCGTCACATCCAAGGGGAGGTGCCTTGGTGCATGCTATTTGCCGATGATATAGTGTTGATTGACGAGACACATAGCGGAGTTAACGCGAGGTTGGAGGTTTGAAGACAGGCCTTTGAGTCTAAATGTTTCAAACTGAGTAGAACCAAGACAAAATACTTGGAGTGGATGTTTAGTGACGGAACCCATGATGCAGATGTAGAGGTTAAGATTGATGCTCAAGTTATCCCCAATAGAGCGAGTTTTAAGTATCTCGGGTCTATTATCCAGGGTAACGACGAGATTGATTAAGATGTCGCGCATCGCATCGGAGCAGGATGGATGAAATGGAGGCTTTCTTCCGGTGTTTATGTGATAGGAATGTTCTGCTAAACCTTAAGGGTATGTTTTATCGAGTGGTGGTTCCACCGGCTATGCTGTATGGGGCTGAGTGTTTGCCAGTCAAGAACTCCCACATGCAGAAGATGAGAATATTAGAGATGTGGATGTTGAGATGGATGTGTGGTGTACCAGGAGAGATAGGATTAAAAATGAAGCTATCCGGAACCGAGTTGGAGTAGCCTCCGTGAAGGACAAGATGCTGGAGTCGAGGTTGAGATGGTTCCGACATGTTAACAGAAGAAGAATTGATGCTCCTGTTAGGAGGTGTGAGATGTTGGCCATGGAGAGTTTGAGAAGGGGTCGAGGTAGGCCTAAGAAGTACTGGGGAGAGCTGATTAGGCAGGACATGGCGCTGCTTGAGCTCACTGAGGACATGACCCTTGATAGGAGGGTGTGGAGGTCGAGGATTAAGGTAGAAGGTTAGTAGGTAGTTTATAGGTGTTCATTGATAGTTTTAGTAGAATGCATTCCCCTTCATATTCTTATATTTTAATTACGTTATGTGGTTTTGTTCCCCTCAAGTATTTTATTCGATGTTGCTATTATTTGGTATCACTTATCCTTTATCTCCCTTTTTCTTTTCTCTTCCATCTTTCTTTCTTTGTTGCTTTCCTCTTCTTCTTCTTGCCCTTACTGAGCTGAGGGTCTATTGGAAACAACCTCTCTACCTGCATTAGGTAGGGGTAAGGTCTGTGTACAGACTACCGTCACTGGACCCCACCTATTGGGATCAAACTGGGTTTGTTGTTGTTGTTGATGAAGTGAATTATTTTTTTTAATTATTCTTGTTCTTTAATGTTTCCAATGGGATTAGCTAACCCTAGGACTCTCCAATTAATCTCGAATAAATTTTGGGAAAGATAATTTGGGTTGGGAAAGATTAATTAACAAGAACTTGAGGCTTTAACCCTCATTTTATAGATTCCACCTACGGATAGGATTGAACTACTTGTAACCATATTCGGGTGTGCTTAATCTCTTAATTGTTTTAGGGATAGTTTAATTAGTATGTCTTGTTAGCTAATATAGAATCGTTACCCGTGGCTAATTAACATAAACTCGCTCATATTTGTAAAATCGTGAAATACATTGGAACGTTACTTGAGTGTAATTTCCGAAGCATCAATGCTTGTAGCCATTGACGGTTTTACTTGATTTATAGGTTAGTTTACATTTTTTCAATTAGATATAAATATCTTCTCGAAACATTTCTAAGTGGTTGGCTTAGCATAATAAGTGATAATTCTCTTAAGCACCTAATCGCCTACATATTGTTCTCAGTGGGATTTGACCCCGACTCATAGTTGGGTAAATTATATTGCATGCAACCGTGTCCATTTACTTTTTAGTAGTGGATTTGGACGTCATCAAAATTGGCACTATTGCCGGGGAACAATTTGGCGTATTATGTTTATCTTTGTTTGTTTCTTATTTATTTTCTTAGTTTTAAAAAAATGGCATCATATAATGAAAATTGGTCGGATGGTAGTGGTTCATACTTTGATGACCTTTGTCCTTATTATGAAGGACCACACTCGTGGCAAAATTGTTTAAATTTTCCCAGTGGCAGATTGTGCGCACAATCTCAAACTCATGAGTTGGGTATTTGTGATAAGTGTGGTCATCAAAATGGTCATTGAGACAATTGTGCTTATTTTTCCTTCCCTTCCCCAAGCCCCCGCTATGAGGATTCTACATTTTGTGATGAATCATAGGGATATGGAAGTGGATGAAATTGAGTATGGTCAAAATGGAGAGTTCAAGCTTATGCTAGAATGCTTACTTGAAGGAAGAAACAAAGAGCAAAGTGACTTGGAGGAGCTTTTTGAAAATAGTCTCCAAGATATTTGGCGCTTGAAAGGATGCACTTACAAATGGGAGAAATGCTTGAAGGTTTAGAGGTCCAAAAAGCCTTGGAAGTTAATGATAGCCAAGAACCTTCCTTAGAGGTTGAAGTCGAAAATCCTTCTTTGGCACTTGATCAAAATCAAGAAGAACTCTGAAATGCTCAAAATGAGAAAATGATGCTCATGTTGGAAGCTATTCTTGAAAATGAGGAGAAGCACAACTTGGCACTCGGGGACTTGAGACAATCCTTGACTCAAAATGATGAGAATACTCTAATATTTTTCCCCAAAACTCAAACTCCTCTCATCTCTCACACCATCTGCTCACACTCAAATTCTCACACACAAGACACATATGTATGGTTCTTAGTCCCCTCATTTACTCCTCTCTTCTACTTCTCTTTCTACTTCTTCTTCTTCTTCTTCTTCTTCTTCATCCCACCTCTTCTACAGTCCCGTTTTTATTTAAAATAAAATCTTAATCACTGTTAGTTTTAGAAGTGAGGAGAATTTGTTGAGAGTGTGCTTTTGTGTGCTCTTGACGATTAAAAACAACTTAAGGGGAAGTCGGAGTACCCAATTTGTGTAAAGAAGCATAATTTCTCACTGCTTGCAATGTGTTTGAGAAATTGTCCAAAAATTGTTTGCTAAGTACCACAAAATCAGGTTTAATAGAGTCGTAGGTTCGTGTATTGCACTAATTTTGTCACGACCCAAAATCCTAACTCAGGTCGTGCCAACGCCGGGGTCAGGCAAGCCAACACTTGTGATACTAACGAGATTACCTTATTTGATAGATTATTCCGAAACTTTGCCAATTTTTAAGGTTAAAGAATTTTAAGGTGAAAACATATAACTTAACCAACTCAAATCAACACAACCAAACGGACCGAAAATAACATATACAGTGCCAAGAGTATAACATCTACTACGTGTGCTAGGACTTAGTGTCACAAGTCTACGGGCGGACTAGTGGAATATACAAAATAAGTAGAATAACCGTTCTACTGTCTGGAGTAAATGGAAAGAAATAGCCAAAAGACAACTCCAAAGTGCTGTTGAGATACCCCAAGGGGAGCAGCTCACCGTGGAGTCGGGTACAAAGTATATTCTCAAGATCACGCTCCGGTCAGATAACCATATGCACCTGCCTCGGAACCTGTACAATTAAGTACAAAAGTGTAGCATGAGTACATATAAAAAAAATATGTACCCAGTGAGTATCCCGTCTAATCTCGAAGAAGTAGTGACGAGAGGTCAACGTGATACTTACTAGGGTCAAGATGTAATAATATAAGTGAATGAAGACTAGACAGGGATGGCAGTCCCAGAAATCACAAGACATGAAAATATCAAGTATAAATTTACAATTTACCTCTGCATGTCAAATCACACTAGTGTAAAATAAACTACTTTTTCCTTTTCACATGAAGCAGTTTATATGATAACAACAAGATTGTCCATCAAAATATACAACACATAGTATGCCGAAGCGTACGACCGAAGCGTCGCGAAAAATAAATGTGCACTGCCGAGGGTCGAACGGCTCGAACCATAGATGCATCTATTAACCCACTCGCGAATCGAACATGTGACAGGGTTGACATAATAATAAGGCTACCCCGCTCGCGAATAATACATGCAACGCGGGTGCTCGTATACATACACAAAATTATTAGGAAATCCAGGAATTCAATAGAGAATATACTTGCAAACAAGAACTTAAGTAACTAAAATTTTGAACGTAACCTCCTAATATTCTCATGCTAATTAAAGGGCAATAAACAACTCAAAATACATTTATGGGTACATGTAAGGCACATAAAAGCATGCTTGTGAGTTCTAAAACTACCCGACATGGCATAATAGTAGCTACGCACGGAATCTCGTCACTTCGTGCGTGCGTAGCCCCCACAAATAAGGACATTTAAATAATGTATAATTACCTATGGGGACAATTCCCTCTTACAAGGTTAGAAAGGAGACTAACCTCGTGCCGAGCCTACCTTCCGGGTCAAGAACGCACCCGAAACTCTGAACTCTACACCCGAGGACTCGAAACTAGACAAATGTTATACAAATACATCAATTTATGCTCAAAGTATGGACATTATCCTACTTATTTAGTAAATCCATCATTTTAGAAGAAATCCCAAAATTCACCCCCCCGGCTCGCATACTCGAATTCCAAAAATTCTCGAAGGAAACACTCACCTATAGCCTAAGGATCATTAATATGTGATTTTTTCTTGATTTCATAGCCAATTCACGGGTAATTCCCTAAATTCTCGAAAGCCCTAGGTTACTACCCATTTCCTTGATTTTCACTAATTAACTAGTTAATTTAACTAGTAATTCATGTATTAAACTAACACTAGGATAGACTTTACTTACCTTATCAGTAGCTAGGTCGTGGAGCAGTTTTCCCAAGCTCTCAAGGTCTCAAATGGTGGAAGAAATGAGGAAAAATGGACATTTCCCGTGTTTTAAAGAAACACACTGCCTAACAGTAGTTCCGCACCTGCGGCTCGAGGACCGCATCGAGGAAAGGCTCGCACCTGCGGAAATGGACAAGGAGGCTTGGGCCCGCACTTGCGGAGAGTAGACCGCATCTTCGACTCCGCTCCTGCGGATCTTTGTCCGCACCTGCGAGAAATGGGCAGCCTCACCTAGGGCCGCACTTGCGAGACCTGGGACCGCAGAAGCAATCCTGCACCTGCGATTGGGCAACTACACCTGCGGTCACACCATATTTGTTGCACCAGCAGCTGAAGCTGCTAGTTTTTAGCCTTGTTTGGTGTCCGGGAGGCACCTTGGCCCACCCGAGCCCCCGTCAAATTATACAAACAAGTCCTAAATACTTTTACGGACTCGCTCGAGCCTTCGGAACATAAAAAACAACACTAAAACTCAAAATCACACCTCAAAACCCCTAGAATCAAACTTAAGAACTTTAAGTTCTTGAATTCGGTTTCAACCCGCCGAATCGACCTATAGTGTAAGGCCCCGAAAAATTGTTGCTAAGAAATATAGGATTCAGGGTGCCTGGTAGACTAATTTTATTATTTTATGTGATCTAAATATGATGAAAATTAATTGGATGTGATAAACAAGTGTATATGTCATATAAGAAGTAATGTGAGGTCCAAGGGGAAGCCTAAGTCTAAGCTAAATTGGAGAATTCCATATTAAGCTAAAATTCCAAAGGTACTTGCACTAGTACACACTTTGAACGATATTATCTAATTAGGTATAAGGTATTATGTGATGAATAAACTATCAAATGGTTCTTCGAGTCTAGTTTCCAACGCTTCAAACCGTTCGTCATTTGGACATTCCTATGCAAAGTTATGGTCAAATTACCGAAGGCTGGAAACAACGCGATCCAAATCTTGGGTTGGAAATAGTGGCTTCATTTGGGGTCAATTTCTTCTGGTTTTAGAGATAGGTGAGAGCATATAGAGAGAGAAATAAGGGGCCTAACTTCATAATCATCCAAATCTTGCTCAAGTCTTCCAGAATTAAGGAAGATAACCATAGATTGTCTTCCAACCGGGTAAGTTCTACTTCCAAAACCTTCATGCAAGAATTTAAGAGTTCAAAAATGTTGTGAGGGTTGGAAATAGTCCATGCATGTGGGATTAAGTTGTAGTATGCATTATTAAAGACCTAATTTGGGTAGTTCATGTTAAAATTTGGGTGAAGGAAAAAGAGATTTCCATTTCTAAACCTTGTAGTCTACTTCACATGTTAGGTGTTTGATGAAATTCCTAAGAGAGTTATACCAGGGGTAATCTTCCTAATTATTAATCGATTTTCGATATCTCCTTATAGATAGATATTACTAGAGGTGTTGGTGTATTGTATAAACTTAAGGAAAGGCTCTTTGAGGTATGTATAGCTAACTCTAATCCTCTTAGGTTAAACCCGTTGTGTGCATTTTCCGGGTATGATTGTCTTGTTGATCTTCTATGAAATTTGTGTGTTCTATGTGCTTAAGAAATCCTTGCTTCTATGCTGATAAATGCTACCACCATAATGTTTTATTAGTGAAATGTGTAATTGTTGATCATCATGTTCTTTTGTTTTTATGTGTGTGATCTTGTTAAATGATGGATGTGTAAGAATGTGAAAAGAATGGTTTGATAATAGAGTGTGAGTAAAGGTGTGGTAATGTTCTGGAATACGAAACAATAGGTTGGATTGTTATGAAATATGAAATAAGGTACTGAGAAATTGTGGAATATTGTTAAAGGATGGATTGTTGTGAAATATGAATCAATGGATTCTAATGATATGAAAGATGAACCAAGTAATGATATGTGTTGGGGATCAAAAAGGCTAAAAATGATATAAGTTATCTAAAGAACCCATAAATTGTACTATGAGAATGTCCTAGGGGCGAGAAGGCCTATCGGGTCTAGCTGGGATCGGGCTCCATGCCATAAACATGGATGACGTGATGTGATATGGATATTGTGAATATGATGATAATGATTATTGACCTCACTGCTTTCAGTTGAGACGGCCAAGCCGATTGGGCAGAGATCAGACTCCGTGTGCTGTGCACGAGCAACAGTGTTAGCCTAGTCGATTCAGGAAGAGATCGTACTCCGTGTGAACAAGCCACGGTGGTTATGTGTGCTGTGATGATAATCGGACCTCACCTAGGATGGCCTAGGCGATCGGGCACGAGATCGGATTCCGTGTGACAACGACACGGTGGATCAGTAATAATAATAACAAGAGGAAACTTAAAAGAAACTAACCAAAAGATGGCAAAACGGGATGAGGGATGTGGTAATTCTTGTTGTGCTTTCCATGCTTCAGTGTATTGTTGTATAATGTCTCTATGTGTATTTCATTGTTGATGTTTCCTATCTGGAGTAGGTTTGTTCATACATACTAGTACTATTCCACAGTACTAACGTCCCTTTTGTCGAGGGCGCTACATATTTTATATGGATGTAGGTTGTTCCATAGCAGGTAGTTTCAACCGCCGATAGTAGCGCCTTCCTTCCATATCTTCAATAGCACTAGTGAGCCCCACTTCCTCCCGAAGCCGTATGTAGTTTATGATCATCTCCTTTTGTATATGTAGTTTCCTTCAAGGTATAGCTGGGGCCTTGTTGCCGGTGAAGTTTACGTATACTCTTTGTACTCTTAGAGGCTCCGTAGACAAACTGTGGGTTGTAAATATGTTGTTGGGTAGTTGTGGCACTTATTCTAAATCGTGGTCCTATATCGGTAATGTCGCATTTAGTTTATCTGTTTGGTATATCAACTGTTAAAAGTATTAAAAGAGGAAAAATGGACTTTATGTTATGATTTCACACCTTGTTTCTATTTTTTTCCATTTCATTATGGAAAATGCATGTTATAAACACGGGGTAACGCGTTGGGTAGGAAAGGCAAACCAGGTCCGCTTGACCGGGATTATCCGGTTAGGCGTCGGTCTCGTCCCTCAATTTTGGGGCGTGACAAACTTGGTATCAGGGCCTAAGGTTTTTAAAGTGTCCTAGGATGTCTCAGAGCCGTGTCTAGTAGAGCCCTTCTTATCGGTGTGTTGTCGACAACATCTATAATTAGGGGGCTACATGGACATTTAGGAATTTCACCTTTCTTTGATACTCCAATCGTGCGATAGAGCTCAAGTTAGGGAGTTAGTTTTCTCTCCAAGCTTTACTCTCAAAATGAATAATCATGATACCTTAATCCACGAGTTTGAAGCCATGAGGAGGGAATGATCCCACCATTGAATCCGAAGGGACTGCCCAAGGGCTTGTTAGGAGAATGTATTGAGCTGTGGAGGGATTAGTAGAACGTATCGCTAAGAGGGGAGTGCCCTTGTACTTATTGATGTCCCTGCACCACCAAATCCTATAGTATATCGGTATGGTACCAACGTGCTCTTGATTGTGTATGTACACCCATATTGGAGAACTTTCATAGGCATGGCCTTAATGAATGTTGAGTCACAAACCATTGCATGCATCTACTCTTTGAACGAGATCCAATATTTCTTGAATTCACTCTACCACAAATTTTCTTATATGCAATCTTTTATGATATCGAGCTCTATGATCATGTCCTTGAATTGAGTTGTAGCTATAGAATTACCATTTCCATCACGCCTTTATAAACTCTAGACTATACCCGAAGAATTTCTCATCGAATGAATGGATGAACCATTATCATATGTTCGCACAAAATAAACAGATATCTTTTCTTGGCCTTTTTTTCTTCGGGTTTCTGCTTCAAATCTGAATGTTGATATAGGTGACGATCTTGCTTTGTTTCATCATCATCTCTAGTATGGTAGTTCCCTCGCTCTATCTTTGTTGAAGCTTTCATTTTGGCCTAGTGGTCGGAGTCGGCTAAATTTTTAATTGCTTGGCGAGAGTCTCCCTCTTCTTCGACAGGTTATTTTCTGAATTTGGTCTGCTCACTTACTTTTAAACATTAGTTAATCTCCATCGAAGCTAGGGTCCGTCGAGCCTCCATGTAGCTGGATCGTGCTACTTATTCTTGTTGCTCATCTTATTCTTGAAGGTTGTGCTTCTTTTGGTTATAAGGAAGATGAGCATTTTCGCTCCTCCTTTGGATTGCATAATACTTGTTTAAGTGTCGTTCTATATTAATTGCTCCATGTTGCAAAGAATCCAGCTTCTTTTTTATGTTTGTGGTGGCTCCACTAGCCGTGAAGCTCTTGAGTTACTCTTAAAATCTCAAGTTCTTTTTTTTTTTTGATTAGCTACTCTATCGTACCCGTATTTCCTCTAGTTGTTGACCCATTCCTTAGTTCCAATATCAAGGGCCGAAGGAACAACATAATTGTGTCCTTGGTATCTAGAAATACAATTTATTTTATCAATGGTGATCCACCCTAATTCTATACCAATTCCGCTAAACCTAGAAAATGGGATAGATGTAACAATACCTTTATTTTCTAGTTAACTAGTTTTCGGTCTTCTGATATTACTGGGGTTTTCAGTATTCTGACATAACTAATAAGGATATGGGATTATAGGTGGTGGGGGCAAGTCAATCCACCCTCTTACTTTAACTACGAGCCTGCTTAATTTACTATCGGTTATACTATCCCTTCTTAATCATATTCCCTTAGAAGCACTATCGTTAAAGGTTGAACTCTGAACCAGAAAGAGAAGCTCTAATTTTAAAATACTTCTAGATATATGGTCAATAGATTAATAAATGCCACAAATTACATGGGTTCCCTCTTCACTTCAAGTTCATCAAGGATTGATAGCATGCCGCAATTTCTGAACCATCTATGCATGTGCTAATCTAACAATCCTCTTCCCAGTCAAACTCTCACCATTTATTTTTGGGGTTCAACAAGGAGAAACACACCTAGTAACACATTCATATGTCTAGCCTTCCTCTTGGCCAAGCCTTATAGCATCTCCTAATTTGGTTGGTAATAACTGGTTGTGTAGAAGTGTGTTGTAGTGCTTCGTTGCGAAGCATAGTTTCTAAACATAAGTGGATTCTTAAATTCTGGAGCTATACATCATGTGACTATATGCGGAGATCTTCTTTCAAAAACGTAAAGGTCCTCGTAATCCCTTATATTATCACCATTCCTAGTGGTTACAATGTAAAGGTCACTTCTATAAGCTCTCTCACTTTCTTTTCATTTGTCTTGCATCATGTGTTGTTTACCTGTAATCTTCAATGCGATATTATCTCAATTTCTCAACTAGTAATCCAACTATATGATATGATTTAATTAACCTAACTTTTATGTACTCTACAAGCGCCCTGGGAGTGGGCAAATTTTTCCTTACTACAGACTTCTAAATGTATTCATCTCTGTTTAAGCTTGTTGATTCCAAATGGTGTTCTTAGTTGTGCTGCCTTACTATCTATTTTCATCTGGTAGCTCTCCTTGTGAATCTAATTTCATGCCTTATGGCATTGAGGGTCGGGGTATGTTCCTTTTGTTATGATAAAAAGATATTGCTCGCACCCCTTGTGGGATTTTCTCCTAAACGATCATCTACCTGCTCTGCTTTTCCATGCGACTAGGTAACTTGGGTTACTCTTCTCCGATAAGTGCATCAAGACTTCTCACCCTTTCATAATTATTCATATGGTCACTTCGAGGCCTTATTCTACACTAGCTCGTAATGATTTCGAGTACTTTCTCGCCATTGTTGATGATTTTCTAGGGCTACAAGGGCATGTATCATGGGTTCCAAAAGTAATGATTTTCCTTAAAGTTCAAGCTTAAATTTCCATGATTTCGAATCAAAGTGTGTCCCCTTTTCAAAAGTCTTAAATGGTTCGGATTTGATGAGGTTATGTGACTTTCTGCTCACTCGGCTTCTAGGAGTATTGACAATGTCATGGTCATGTATGGGGAATTATTTCTACCTCTGGCATTCCACCGCATTGGGGAGGGGTAAATTGTCCGAATTTTGATAATCCCATAAGTAGATGACTTCTTTTCCATCCTCATGCGCTTGTGGCATAGAGTCATTGTGTCTGTTATTGTTAGGAGTGAAATCAAATTCCATGTATTTCATTTGCGCCCTCAATCACACCCATGTTGCAAGAGTCTTACCATTTGAGCTCAACTATTTACCTTACACTCAGAGACACAGCTGGTGTATCCTACTTGATCAGCTCTTTAAAGTCTCAAGTTCACATACATGGTATCCACCTTATCTAAGAATAATAGTTGCCACTATGCTTCACTTATCTGATAATTGATGTAGTCACCTAGATTAAACCATGTCGGCATCGTTAATATATATCATCGTGTCTCTTAGCATATAACCTCATAAAATACTCTGCTCAGCATATTAATGGATTCCTGAATAACTCCAGCCCAATCTTGAACTCCGTTGCTCCTCACTGTATTTGGCCTATTTTGGTATTGAAAGTTCAAATGTGTCAAAGTCACCATGTGATCTCATATATTCAGTAGGTAATTCTATGGTCAATTTATTATAGCACATCTAAGAGAAATCATGAAGGTGACCACGAGTTTAGTTTGGGTGTTCGCATGGAGATTTAGCAGGAAGGTAAACTGGTTATTCTCAAAATTTTCCCCTACAGATGTTATATGAATTGATAATGAAGGGTACAAAAGAGCATTTTCCCCATTAGGTTTCACCAAGAGAACGATGTTCCCCGTAACTGTTCCTCATGTACTTTGTGTTTTCATATGTTTATGTCTAAGTAGGTAGTGATAAAAGAAGGGTGTGAATTGATTTGATTGAATTATATGCTCATGGTAATATCCTATATGATGCATTATTGGCAAGAATCATCGTGGCTTGACTTCATATGGATTGTTGATTGAAATGAAATTATATTCTTGTTGATGAACACCTTCCTGATTACATTAATGGCTGGTAGGGACTATTATGAACACATGATTGTTTGGTTACTATGAAATGATATTCATGATGGTATGATTACATGTGATAGAATTATGGGTTGTTGTTGTTACCATGAATTGTAATGTCCGGTGGAATGTAAATTGTACAGTGGAAGTCATTAAAGGTAAAGTTAATGAATAGTTAACTCATGCGAGGTGTCTATTTGTCATCCTTGTTATGTATGTTTGGGAGTTGATATTATTTTCATGAATGTGTTATGGCAGAGCTTGTAAGTCGAGGAGGCCACCTTGAAGGCTGAGGAAGGAAAATATTTTTTGCTTGATTGTATATCAATTAGTTTTGACTTGAAAGGTACCATATAGGTGTCATGATCTAAAAATGTGCAGTCCATGTTCATGTGTCTTTATGGTAATGTAGTTCTTCTGATGTTGAGATTAGTGTTATAAGTATATAAATTGTGGTGCCTTGTCGAGTTATTGATGAGTTTTAAAGATGGTTTTGGTAGTTCTCTGACAGTTGGATAGGCCTAGTTACAAAGGAGATGCTGTCGAAATTTCTGAAAAATTTGGGAGTCAGTCAAAATTTAGGGGCTTGAGGTAGGATAGAAAAGAAATATGTTGTGTTAGGTGTCTGGGTCAGGATCTACCTCTCATTCGAGGACGAATGATCCTAAGCGGGGGAGAATGTAAGGCCCCGGAAAATTATTGCTAAGCAATATAGGATTCGGGGTGCCTGGTAGACTAATTTTATTATTTTATGTGCTCTAAATATGATGCAAATGAATTGGATGTGATAAACAAGTGTATAGGTCGAATAAGAAGTAATGTGAGGTCCAAGGGGAAGCCTAAGTCTAAGCCAAATGAGAGAATTTCATATTAGGCTAAAATTCCAAAGGTACTTGCACTAGTACACACTTTGAACGAGCTTATATAATTATGTATAAGGTATTATGTGATGAATAAACTATCAAATGCATGGTCATCGAGTCTAGTTTCTAACTCTTCAAACCGTTCGTCATTTGGACATTCCTACGCAAAGTTATGGTCAAATTACCGAAGGATGGAAAAAATGCGATCCTGTGTCGAATCTGCGATCGCAGAATCAAAATGCGGTCCGCATTTTTGATCTGCAATCGCAAATCTGGTCACAGACTGGGCCAGTGTAGCCCAGTTTTGGGCAGCGATTCTTCGATTCACTCTGCGGCCCGCATGTGTGTTCTGCGATCCATTCTGCGATTGCAGACCCTGTTACGGAGGATTATTTTTCCTACTTTTATAACCCAACCCCATTTTTATAAATAGGGTTAGGGGCTTCATTTGGGGTCAATTTCTTTTAATTTTAGAGAGAGGTGAGAGCATATAGAGAGAGAAAGAAGGGGCCTAACTTCATAATCATCCAAATCTTGCTCAAGTCTTCAAGAATCAAGGAAGATAACCATAGATTGTCTTCCATCCCGATAAGTTCTACTTCCAAAACCTTCATGCAAGAAGTTAAGAGTTCAAAAATGTTGTGAGGGTTGGAAATAGGCCATGCATGTGGGATTAATTTATAGTATGTGTTATTAAAGAACTGATTTGGGTAGTTCATGTTAAAATTTGGGTGAAGGAAGAAGAGATTTCCATTTCTAAACCTTGTAGTCTACTTCACATGTTAGGTGTTTGATGAAATTCCTAAGAGAGTTATACCACGGGTAATCTTCCTAATTATTAATCGAATTTCGATATATCATTATAGATTGATATTGCTAGAGGTGTTGGTGTATTATATAAACTTAAGGAAAGGCTCTTTGAGGTATGTATGGCTAACTGTAATCCTCTTAGGATAAACCCGTCGTGTGACCCTCTTGTTGATCTTCTATGAAATTTGTGTGTTCTATGTGCTTAAGTTGAGAAATCCTTGCTTCTACGTTGATACATGCTACCACCATTATGTTTTATTAATGAAATGTTTAATTGTTGATCATCATGTTCTTTTGTTTTTATGTGTGTGATCTTGTTAAATGATGGATGTGTAAGAAAGTGAAAAGAATGGTTTGATAACAGAATATGAGTAAAGGTGTGGTAATGTTCTGGAATACGAAACAATAGGTTGGATTGTTATGAAATATGAAATAAGGTAATGAGAAATTGTGGAATATGGTTAAAGGATGGATTGTTGTGAAATATGAATCAATGGATTCTAATGATATGAAATATGAATCAAAGAATGATATGTGTTGGGGATCAAAAAGGCTAAAAATGATATAAGTTATCTAAAGAACCCATAAATTGTACCAGGAGAATGTCCTAGGGGTGAGAAGGCCTATCCGGTCTGGCTGGGATCGGGCTCCATGCCGTACACATGGATGACATGATGTGATATTGATATTGTGATATGATGATAATGATTATTGACCTCACTTCTTTCAGTTGAGATGGCCTAGCCGATCAGGCAGAGATCGGACTCCGTGTGTTGTGCACGTGCAACGGTGTTAGCCTAGCCGATTTAGGCAGAGATCAGACTCCGTGTGAACAAGCCACGGTGGTTATGTGTGATGTGATGATAATCAGACCTCACCTAGGACGACCTAGACGATCGGGAACGAGATCGGATTCCGTGTGACAATGACACGGTGGATCAATAATAATAATAACAATAGGAAACTTAAAAGAAACTATCCAAAAGATGGCAAAACGGGATGAGGGATGTGGTAATTCTTGTTGTGCTTTCCATGCTTCGGTGTATTGTTGTATAATGTCTCTATGTGTATTTCATTGTTGATGTTTATCCTATCTGGAGTAGGTTTGTTCATACATACTAGTACTATTCCACAGTACTAACGTCCCTTTCGTCGGGGGCGCTCTATATTTTATATGGATGTAGGTGGTTCCATAGCAGGTAGTTCTGACCGCCGATAGTAGCGCCTTCCTTCAATCTCTTCAGCAACACTGGTGAGCCCCACTTCCTCCCGGGGCCGTATGTAGTTTATGATCATCTCCTTTTTTATATGTAGTTTCCTTCAAGGTATAGTCGGGGCCTTTTGCCGGCGAAGTTTACGTATACTCCTTGTACTCTTAGAGGCTCCGTAGACACACTGTGGGTTGTAAATATGTTGTTGGGTAGTTGTGGCACTTATTCGAAATCGTGGTCCTATATCGGGAATGTCGCATTTAGTTTATCCGTTTGGTATATCAACTGTTAAAAGTATTAAAAGAGGAAAAATGGACTTCATGTTATGATTTCACACCTTGTTTCTATTTTTGCCATTTCATTATAGAAAATGCATGTTATAAACACGGGGTAACGCATTGGGTAGGAAAGGCAAACCAGGTCCGCTTGACCGAGATTATCTGGTTAGGCGCCGGTCTTGTCCCTCGGTTTTGGGGCGTGACATATACTACTCGGAATGTCACCAAATTTTGCAGGCAAGTCATAAATGGCATAAACTATTCCAGGTGTCGGAATTCAGTTCGGACCTCGATTACACAAAAACACGTTCCAAACCAAATTTTAAACTTAAGGAAATTCTTATTTCGATGTTGGGCGCCGAAACGCTCCCGCATCCAAAACCCATTCCGAACATATGCCCAAGTTTGAAATCATCATACGAAGCTACCGGAACCGTCGGAACTCGATTCTGAGGTCGTCTACTCAGAATGTTGACCGAAGTCAAACTTGGCTAAAAAGGCTAACCTTAAGGAGCTAAGTGTTCCTATACTGCCCTAAACACTTCCAAATCCAGAACCACCCGTCCTCGCAAGTCATAAATCACAATAAGCCGCTATGGGTAGTTTCATTTAGGGGAACGGGGTCCGATAACGCCAAATGACCGATTGGGTTGTTACATTCTCCACCTCTTAAACAAAATTTCGTCCTCGAACGGGTCTAGAATCATACCTGAAGTGCTGAATAAGTGTGAATATCTGCTCTGCATGTCCTCCTCAGACTCCCAAGTCACTTCCTCGACTGGTTGGCCCCTCCACTGGACCCTTACGGTAGAAACTCTCTTAGATCTCAACTGGCGATCATGTGTATCAATAATAGCAACTGGCTCCTCCTCGTAGCCCAACCTCTCATCCAACTGAATAGTGCTGAAATCAACCACGTGAGAAAAGTCGGCGTGGTACCTCCGGAGCATGGATACATGAAAGACCGGATGAACTCCTGATAAACTGGGAGGTAAAGCGAGCTCATAAGAAACCTCTCCAACTCGCCTCAATACGTCGAAAGGACCTATAAACCTCGGGCTAAACTTTCCCTTCTTCTCGAACCTTATAATACCCTTCATCGGCGAGACCTTCAACAGTACCGTGTCTCCCTCCATAAATGCGACATCACGCACCCTCTGATCCGCGTAACTCTTATGTCGGGACTGTGCTGTGCGGAACCTCTCCTAAATCAACTTCGCTTTCTCCGAAGAATCTTTCACCAAGTCGGTTCCATATAACTTAGCCTCGCCGGGCTCAAACCACCCGATAGGAGAACGACATCGCCGACCATACAAAGCCTCAAATGGAGCCATCCCGATGCTGGACTGATAACTATTATTGTAAGAAAACTCGGCCAAAGGCAAGAACTAGTCCCACTGACCTCCAAAGTCAATCACACATGCCCTGAGCATGTCCTCCAATATCTGAATTGTGCGCTCCGACTGGAAATCAGTCTGAGGGTGAAATGCTGTGGTGAGATCTATTTGGGTACCCATCTCACTATGCAATGCTCTCCAGAAATGCGAGGTGAAGTGAGGACCTCGATCTGATATAATGGACACCGGCAGACCGTGCAACCGGACTAACTCACGAATGTAGATCTGGGCCAACTTCTCAGAAGTATAAGTAGTATCCACTAGCATGAAATGCGCCGATTTGGTCAATCTATCCACAATGACCCAAACCACGTCAACCTTATGCAACGTCCGAGGCAACCCAACCACGAAGTCCATAGTGATGCGCTCACACTTCTACTCAGGAATGGGCATCTGCTGAAGTAGGCGTTCTAGCCTCTGGTGCTCATACTTAACCTGCTGGCAATTAAGACACCTAGCTACATACTCCACAATGTCCTTCTTCATCCACCTCCACCAGAAATGCTGCTTCAAATCACGGTATATCTTCGTAGCACCAGGATGAATAGAATACTGTGAACTGTGAGCCTCCTCCAGAATCCTCTCCCTCAGGCCATCAACATTAGGAACACATAAACGGCCCTGAAGTCTCAGAACACCATCCTCTCCAATAGCAACCTCCTTGGCACCACCCGGAACCACTGTCTCCCGCAGCTCTGCCAAGTATGGATCATCAAACTGCCGAGCCTTAATCTCCCCCAATAACGAAGACTGAGCAACCACATGTGCTAGAACTCGATGAGGCTCCGAAAGGTCTAATCTCACCAGGCGATTAGCCAAGGACTTAATGTCCAAGGCTAGAGGTCTCACCTCTGCTGCAATATAAGCCAAGCTACCCATACTCTCCACCTTCCTACTTAAGGCGTCTACTACCACATTTGCCTTGCCCGGATGATAAATAATGGTGAAGTCATAATCATTCAGCAACTCAAGCCACCTGCGCTGCCTCAAATTAATATCCCTCTGTTTGAACAAGTGTTGTAAGCTGCGGCGGTCTGTATAAACCTCAAGGACACTCCATACAAGTAGTGCCTCCAAATCTTAAAAGCATGAACAATTGCCACCAACTCCAAATCTTGCACAGGGTAGTTCTTTTAATGAACCATCAGCTGGTGCGAAGAATAAGCAATAACGCTCCCTTACTGCATCGACACACACACCAAACCAACGCGTGAAGCGTCGCAATACACTGTATACATCCCTGAACCAGAAGGCAATACTAGAACTGGTGTTGAAGTCAATGTTGGCTTGAGCTTCTGAAAGCTCGCCTCACACTCGTCGGACCATCGGAATGGGGCATTCTTCTGAGTCAATCTAGTTAATGGGGCTGCAACAGATGAAAACCCCTCCACAAATCGGCGATAATATCCTACTAGGCCCAAGAAGCTCCTGATCTCTGTAGCTGAAGTAGGACGCGACCAACTTTGAACTGCCTCAATCTTCAGGGGATCAACCTTGATACCTTCTCCGGATACCACATGTCCCAAGAATGCCACAAAATCCAACCAAAACTCACACTTGGAGAACTTAGCATATAGCTTCTGTTCTCGCAAATTTTAGAGCGCAACTCTCAAATGCTGCTAGTACTCGCCCAGGCTACGTGAGTAAATCAAGATGTCATCAATGAAGACGATGATGAAGGAACCAATATACGGCCTGAACACCCTGTTCATCAAGTCCATGAATGCTGCTGGGGAATTAGTCAAGCGAAAGGCCATCACCAGGAACTCATAGTGGCCATATCTCGTACGGAAAGCGGTCTTCGGAACATCTGAGGCGCGAATCTTCAGCTGGTGATACCCCGATCTCAAATCAATCTTAGAAAACACCCGAGCACCTTGAAACTTGTCAAACAAATCATCGATGCGCGGCAAAGGATACTTGTTCTTAATGGTGACCTTGTTGAACTGGCGCTGATCAATACACATCCGCATAGACCCATCCTTCTTCTGCACAAATAGGACTGGAGCACCCCATGGTGACACACTCGGTCTGATAAACCCCTTAGCTAACAACTCCTCAAGCTGCTCCTTCATCTCTTTCGGAGCGATACGATACGGAGGAATAGATATAGGCTGAGTGCCTAGAGCTACATCAATGCAAAAATCAATATCATGATCCGAAGGCATGCCCAGAAGGTCCGAAGGAAATACATCAGCAAACTCTCGAACAACTGGCACTGAATCAATCGTCGGAGACTCGACGGTGGTGTCCCGCACATAAGTAAGATAGGCCAGACAACCCTTCTCGACCATATGTCGAGACTTCATGAATGAAATAACCCGGTTGGCTGCACTAACTGAGGAACCTCTCCACTCCAGCCTAGGCGACTCAAGCATGGATAAAGTAATTGTCTTGGCATGGCAATCCAGCACGACATGATAAGGAGATAGCCAATCCATGCCTAAAATAACTTCAAAATCGACCATGTCGAGCAACAAAAGGTCCGCTCTGGTCTCGAACCCATAGAAGGTGAGCACACAAGACCGATATATCTGGTCTACCACCATAGAATCGCCCACAAGAGTGGACGCATATATAGGAGAACCCAAGGACTCACGAGGAACATCCAAGAAACAAGCAAATAAGGCTGACACATATGAATAAGTGAATCCTGGATTAAATAGCACTGATGCCTCTCTATCACACACTAAAATAGTACATGTGATCATGGAGTCTGAGTCCACTACATCTCCTCGGGCCGGAATAACATAGAATCTGGCTGGTGTACCGAAAGACTGACCTGCGCTAGAATGAATGGGAGCTGGTAGAGCTCCTCCTGTCTGGCCTCCATCTATGGGGCGACCTTTACTAGTCTGTCCTCCACCTCGGGGTGTACTAGGTGCCGGTGCTGAGTATGTAGGCTGGTAACTCTGCTAAACACCCTTGCCCCGAAGCCTGGGACAAGTCCTCATATTACTCATAACATTTCACTGGTGGCATGGCCTACTTCCCTGAAGAAGAACCCTGTATAACTAGGGGACGATGAGAACCCTATTGCATGGCACTGAAGTAAGGACTAGAAGACCCCTGATGACCTGAATACCCGCCAGAGTAACCCCGAATGGATGGTGGGCGGTAAGAACTCTCCGACATGGCGCTGAAATAAGGCCTCACTGGAGCACCATGGGGAGGTGGTGGAGGAGCGGAATATGGAAGCCTGCTAGGCTGGCCTCTGCTGAACTGACCCCTGCCCCTGCCTGGGGCACCTCTGAAATCTCTAGAAAACCTAACTCTCTTGTCCTGCTGACCCTTCTCTCATCCCCTCGATCGATAACCCTTAATCCGACGAGCTATCTCGACCACAAGCTGATAGGGTGTACCCATATCCACCTCTCAGGTCCATGTAGGCCCTAATACCTGAGTGCAATCCAGCCACAAATATCCGCACTCTCTCAGTGTCAGTAGGAAGTATCATAAGGGAATGACGAGACAACTCAGAAAACCTGGCCTCATAGTTCGTCACTGAAATCTTCCTCGGCTCCAACTGCTCAAACTGATACTGTAACTCCTCCCTCTTGGAGGGTGAAATATATCTGTCCAGAAACAACTGAGTGAACTGCTCCCAAGTGATAGAAGGGGAACCTGTTGGTCTACCCAGGATATACGACTGCCACCATCTGCGAGCCCTGCCCTCAAGCTGAAAGGTAGTGATATCTATGCCATGGGACTCTAATATCCTCATGTTGTGCTGTCTATCCCTGAACCTGTCAATGAAGTCATGAGCAACCTTCGCTCACCCCCGAAGACTGGAGGGTGCAATCGAGTCCATCTATCCAATAACTTCTGCGGATCGCCATTCGCAGCTGGTCTGAGCTCTGGTGCTACTGCTGCTGGCTGGACACGGGCAGTGTACTTGGGGTACGATGTAATGCTGGTGTCTGACCTGCAGCCTGAGCAGAAGGGGTCTGGACTCCCCCTCCGCCTGAGAAGTGGCAGGATCTACTGAAAATAAACCAGCCTGGGACATAGTGTCCATGAATCTCATCATACGACCCATGCTCTCCCAGAAGCCTGGCGTCGTCATGAAGTCCACTGGAGCAGGATCTGATGGGGGCACCTCATCCTGCTCGTCAATGATAGTATCCTCTAGTGGTGGTGCAACTGGGATAGCTCTGGGACGCCCTCGTCCCCTACCTCGGTCTGCTGCCCTCCCCCGGACTATGTCACGGCCTCTAACGGCGGGGGTAGCGGCCCCTCCCGGGTCTGGTACATCGGATGCGCGCGTCCTCACTATCTATGAGAGAATATAAGAATGCATTTTTAGTACACCATCGACTGCACGATAGAATATGAATAAAGAGAGGTTTCCTAACACCTTATAGCCTCCTGAAGATAAGTACAGACGTCTCCGTACCGATTCGCAAGACTCTACTGGGTTTTCCCGTGACTTGCGAGACCTACGTGAACCTAGAGCTCTGATACCATGTTGTCACGACCCAAAATCCTAAGTCAGGTCGTGATGGCGCCCAATGCCGGGGTCAGGCAAGCCAACACTTGTGATACTAACGAGATTACCTTATTTGATAGATTATTCTGAAACTTTGCCAATTTATAAGGTTAGAGAATTTTAAGGTGAAAACATATAACTTAACCAACTCAAGTCAACACAACTAAAAGTACCAAAAATAACATATACAGTGCAAAGAGTATAACATCTACTACGTGTGCCGGGACCTAGTGTCACAAGTCTACGGGCGGAGTAGTGGAATATACAAAATAAGTAGAATAATTGTGCTACTGTCTGGAGTAAATGGATAGAAATAGCCAAAAGACAACTCCAGAGTGCTGCTGAGATACGCAAGGGGATCAGCTCACCGTGGAGTCGGGTACATAGTATACTCTCAAGATCATGCTCCGGTTAGATAACCAGATGCACCTGCTTCGGAACCTGTACAATTAAGTACAGAAGTGTAGCATGAGTACATATAAACAAATATGTACCCAGTGAGTATCCCGTCTAATCTCGAAGAAGTAGTGACGAGAGGTCGACGTGATACTTACTAGGGTCAAGATGTAATAATATAAGTGAATGAAGACTAGGCAGGGATGGCAGTCCTAGAAATCACAAGACATGAAAATATCAAGTATAAATTTACAATTTACCTCTGCATGTCAAATCACACTAGTGTAAAATAAACTAACTTTTCCTTTTCACATGAAGCAGTTTATATGATAACAACAAGACTCTCCGTCAAAATATACAGAACATAGTATGCCGAAGCGTACGCCCAAAACGTCGCAAAAAATAAATGTGCACTGTCGAGGGTCGAACGGCTCGAACCATAGATGCATCTATTACCTCGCTCGCAAATCGAACATGCGACGGGGTTGACATAATAATAAGGCTACCCCGCTTGCGAATCATACATGCAACGCGGGTGCTCGTATACATACACAGAATTATTAAGAAATCCAGGAATTCAATAGAGATTATACTTGCAAACAAGAACTTAAGCAATTGCAATTTTGAACGTAACCTCCTAATATTCTCATGCTAATTCAAGGGCAATAAGCAACGCAAAATACATTTAGGGGTACATGTAAGGCACATAAAAGAATGCTCGTGAGTCCTAAAACTACCCGACATGGCATAATAGTAGCTACGCACGGACTCTCGTCACTTCGTGCGTGCGTAGACCCCACAAATAAGGACATTTAAATCATGTATAATTATCTATTGGGACAATTCCCTCTTACAAGGTTAGAAAGGAGACTCACCTCGTGCCGAGCCTACTTTCCCGGTCAAGAACGCACCCGAAACTCTGAACTCTACACCCGAGGACTCGAAACTAGCCAAATGTTATACAAATACATCAATTTATGCTCAAAGTAGTGAAATTTTCCTACTTATTTAGTAAATTCATCATTTTTAAAGAAATCCCAAAATTCACCCCTTGGGCCCGCATACTCGAATTCCAAAATTTCTCGAAGGAAACACTCACCCATAGCCTAAGGATCAATAATATGTGATTTTTTCTTGATTTCATAGCCAATTCGCGGGTAATTCCCTAAATTCTTGAAAGCCATAGGTTACTACCCATTTCCTTGATTTTCACTAATTAACTAGTAATTCATGTATTAAACTAACACTAGGATAGAATTTACTTACCTTATCAGTAACTAGGTCGTGGAGCAGTTTTCCCAAGCTCTCAAGGTCTCAAATGGTGGAAGAAATGAGGAAAAATGGACATTTCCCGTGTTTTAAAGAAACACACCGCCTAACAGTCGTTCTGCACTTGCGGTCTAGCACTTGCGAGCAAAGGCTCGCACCTACGGAAATGGACGAGGAGGCACGGGCCTGCACCTGCAGAGAGGAGACCGTATTTGCGGCTCCGCTCCTGCCGAACTTTTTCTGCACCTGCGAGAAATGGGCAGCCTCACCTGGGGCCGTACCTGCGAGGCCTGGGACGGCAGGAGCAATCCCGCACCTGCAACTGGGCAACCGACTGAGCACGCTGCTGGTTTTTAGCGTCGTTTGGTGAGCGGGAGGCACCTGGGCCAACTCGAGCCCCCGTCCAATTATTCCAATAATTCCTAAATCATTTTACATACTCGCTCGAGCCTTCGAAACATCCAAAACAACGCTAAAACTCAAAATCACACCTCAAAACCCCTAGAATTAAACTTAAGAACTTTAAGTTCTTGAATTCGGTTTCAACGCGCCGAACCAACCTATTCTATTCGAAATGACACTAAATTTTGCAGGCAAGTCATAAATGGCATAACGAAACTATTCCTGGTGTCGGAATTCCATTTGGACCTCGATAACACAAAAACACTTTCCAAACCAAATTTGAAACTTAAGGAAATTCTTATTGCGATATTGGGCGCTGAAACGCTCCCGGGTCATCCAAAATCCATTTTGAACATACGCCTAAGTCCGAAATCATCATACGAAGCTACCGAAACTGTCGGAACTTGATTCGGAGGTCGTCTACTCAAAATGTTGACCGAAGTCAAACTTTGATATAAAGGCCAACCTTAAGGAATTAAGTGTTCCTATACTGCCCTAAGCACTTCCAAATCCCGAACCAGCCGTCACCACAAGTCATAAATCATAATAAGCCACTATGGGAAGTTTTATTTAGGGGAATGGGGTCTGATAATGCAAAACAACGGGTTGGGTCATTACAAATTTAGAATTCTTGAGTATAAATTATGTGCTAAAATCATGCTTAGAAGTGAAAAGAGTCGAAAACATTATGGGATATTGAACCCTTTGATGGACATCGCCTAAGAGAAAGAAGTGTCGTAGATGTGGCCTCGCACCTGCGGTGAAAGTTCTGCAGGTGCGATTTCTGGTCTGTTGGGCAATATCGCAGAAGCGAAAGGAAACCCGCAAAAGCGGGACCGCACCTGCGATGGGTTTTTCGCAGGTGCAGAAACTGGGCAGTTTTGCCAAAAACCAGTAGCTTTGCAACTTGAGCTTTCGGGGCCCATTCGACTTGATTCTTTGGCCTAATTGCATTGTTTTGAATTGCTTAACATGATTCTTCTACCTGACTAGTATTGTTTTTATTTGTTGAAGGTACTTTGAGCTAAAATGGACTTGAAAATGAACGACAATGCTCCTCTTGCTCATGAAATTGAGGAGGAGGCTATGGAGGACAATTTTATAACTCGCGCTTCATATCTGCGGATTGTCGTCGTCGGTATTATGACAACCTTCTCACAAAAAAGATAGTGCTTGAAAAGGGGATCGTGAAGGAGAAATTGGCCGAGCTACTTCCAGAATTCTATGTTCGTCTACAAGCCTCTTGTTGGCCGTGCTTCATGCCTACTCCGTGAAAATCCAATGAGGAGTAAGTTCATGAATTTTATGCTAATATTAAGCGTACAAACTTCGCCGACCCACAGCTTACCATAAGGAACAAAACAGTGAGGTTTGGGACGGAGCAGATTAATGACATTCTCGAGTTTCCTGACCATCCACTTGAGCCAGTGCGAGAAAAGGATCATTGCAATTAAGGAGAATGGCTTGTTTATAAACTCTATCCCACAAGAATGAGAGCAAAATGGGCCAACAAGAGAAGGGGTTTGAAGTCGATCGACTTCACAACTGCAAAAATATGGCTCTACATCCTCTGCAACAGGGTATCACTCTGTGGAAATGTTTCAGATGTCGCATACACTAGATCCTTGATCATTGCATGATTTCTAGACGGCATTCCTGTGAATGTTGGTCACTATATACTATGGGAGTTGAGAGATTATTTGTTAGACGACAACCCAGGGTTGATTTTTCCTTCACTGATTACATAATTGTGCAAGCGGGCAGAGGTTCAGGTGCGCAACACCAATCATTGGCTGCCGGCAGACAAACAATTTCATCCATTGAGAGTAACGGGCGAGGGTAGTGCAGACAACGGCAAGAAAAGGAAATTCACCACTATTGTCGGACCAGAGTCATCCTAACATGCAACATTGCGTGAGGGACCATTTGGGATACTGAACTCGCAGCTTGGCGTTATTCGTGATTTAATGTCACAGCTCCCTAGGCCCTGACACCCCCAGCCTAGGCCCGAGTACTTATCCAAGGAAGACATGAAGACCTACCTAGATTCACATAAAAAGCAGGCAAAGTCTCATGAGAAGGTGGCAGTGTCTTTTAGCAGACTCGAGGAAGCCTATGGCAACATGGCAAAGGCACATGTAGATCTTCAGTCTGACTTCGAAAAAGGATAAAGCGAGAAACAAGAAGAAGGGCAAGTTTATGATCAAGATGTGGAGAGGCATCAAACCCATCTTCAAATTGGGGCAGTTGAATAGGAAGATACCTATTGCAGATGATGATGATAGCGAGGAGTACTTCTTCATGCCGAGTGTTGCGGGTGATGATGCTGATGATACTGATGAGGATGAGGCCGAGAGTTCTCCGCGACAATGATTAGCCTTTCTCTCGCAGTCTTCTAGTCTCATGCAGACCTCAGGGAGACCCTCAAATTACTCTTAATTCATTTTGATATTGTGTAGTGAGGACACTGCAATATTTCTAGTTGAGGCTGGCTTTAGGGAGTATGCTTTATTCGTACATTGATGTTTAATTTGTTCCCTTGTCGGGTTTATGTTGCGGTATGGATATTGTGTGCCCTTGACGGGCTTGTTTTATTATTTCTTATCATGTGCTCTTGCCGCGCATAGTTGTGATTTGTTATATATGTGGAGATTAGTCACTTTTGTTATGCTATTTTCTTTTTCTGTCTTTATTTATTTTCTTTAGTAGTTTTGTTCTTTCCTTTTTATTTCTTTAGTGTTTATTTTATCTTCATTAGTAGTTTTAGTTTATATTATTTTTATCTCTTTAGTAGTATTTTCTTGGGTTTTCTTTATGCTGCGGTTCTTTCCCAAGGAAATATTTTGTGTTGAACCGGGTGACTTTTGCCTATGACGGATGGTGTGACGACTTTCTTAAGGGAATTAGTCTTATTTTGTTATGTGGATACTTTTGGTAATAAAATTAGTCTCTTGTATATGAAGTGTGAATTGAAAATACCCCTCCGAATTTTGGTTTTAAATTGAAAAAGTAAGTTGCACGGGGAAGAATAATTTTTGTGACAACTGTTTGGCTCATTTGGTGACTTTTTGCCCACTAGTTGGAATGATGTTGCTCTAAATACTCTTATTAATATGTGAAATTTATCCGTCTTGATTAGGTCATGTGCCATATGTGTTAGTTTTTGTTATAAATAATTCTTGTGTTTACTTTTATCATCTAGAACTTGCCTGGTCGGTCTTTCAATGCTAATGTTAATTATGTTTGGTTGGAGGGATGACCTTAGGAATTCTTGTCATATTTGAAAAAGCCTCTTTAGTCTTTCAAGCCTACCATTGCATAAATATTATAACTATTTTACTCCATTTGAGCCTTTAACCTTTTCTTTGGCCACCTCATTACAAACCTTTACCCATTTTGTGAAATAATTTCCTCTTTTGAACCCGTCCCTCCTTGAATATTGAGGATGAGGCTAAAATCCTAAGTTCGGGGTGTTGGTGTCAAGTTGAAATGGGTAAGGTTGTACATTGAATGTAGAAACATATACCTCAAAGTTGTTTAAATGAAATTACTCAAGCTCCAAAAGAAAATAGTTATATATAAAATAAAAAGAGAAAAAGAGAAAAAATTGTATATATGTAAATATGGAGTCTCGAGAAAATTAGAGAGATACTTTAAGGTGGTTCTATGTTGGTAACTAGATGCCAATAAGGGCTATGTGGTTTAAAAAGAAGAAAAGTACAAAACGAAAGACAAATGTAAGTAGTGTTCAAGGAGGGTGTAGTCACTTGTGTCCCAAATTCTTATCCGACCCTTCCCAAAAACTATATTACAAGCTTAAAAAGTCCTTATGGGATCTCCAACTTAATGTTCTTCAATATACAACGAATTAAAATAAGGGCAAGCTTATGGCATGATATTTTGTAACACTTGAAATTCTTTGTTGAGAATGAGTCTCTTTGTGCATTTGTCCCTTGTGTTGTTATTGTAAATATGGTGATTTTGGGACTTTCTTTCTTCTGAGGGCACATGAATTATGATGGATTGGTGACATTGATGTATCCCAAAATGAGTAAATTAAGCAGATGTAGTCACTTCTTGAGGCTTTTTTTTTTGTCAATGTCGCATCCCTTTTTTTCCCCAGGCACTCCTTTCGGGGCCTGGTTTGAAAGGGTTTATGACATTGGTTGAGACAACTCGTTCCTTTTGGGAAAGGGGTTTGCATTTTTTGAAGAGTCGTCACCTAACGATTTTGAGGTGCGTTAGGGCACCTATCAGGGGGGGTTCATTTAAAACTACGTTTGATAACTAGAGACAGGGTAAGGGCTTGAAATTATCCTAAGAGGAAGGTGTTAGGCACCACTCAGGATCCACAAGTGTGGTTCCCGGCCAAATAGCTTTTGTGAATTTTTGTACAATTAGCAAATAAACAAATATTGCTCAAATAATAGGGGAGTTAGGTCTAAGTACACGTAGGTTTGGAAACAGTTAATGGAAAATCTAGATTATGAAAAGAATTATAATCTAAGCAGGTTTATGGGAGTAAAGGGGTATCCTAGGTTTGTTTGTAATATGGATCATATCAATGCAATACCCGGTATGACACTCCTCAAAGAGGGGCTACACGTGGTATTAGTGCGCCGGCCATCATATCCATATCTACCCTTTCCCATCCCATGAAGGTAGTTAAAGCGAGTGTTGGTCTCGACCTCTATTGCTTGATGTTACATGTCCCTTCCTGTTAGTCCCAGAGGAATTTAGGACTTCTATTCTATAAGGGTGTTCTAGGCAGACCCTCAGGTTTTAAAGGTAAAAATACTAAGGCGACATATAATAAAACAGATAGGACTTCAATTAAAGGGGAGCATGGAAAACAAATAGAAGGCTCAGGTACACCTCCACAAATAGTACACATAAACAACATGACTCATACACAGTTAAGGTTTGGGTTTAAGTTCAGATCCTAAGCATGACTCATACATAGTTAAGGTTTGAGGAAGTCCTAATCAATTTTGCCTACTGGTTTTAAACATGCTGACAGTTAAACAATAGTCACAAGAGACAGTTCCAATTTTTATTATTTAAGTTGATTACCTAAGGCTTGCCTAGACGTGGGTTAATATACAACAATTGTTCAGAATTGTTAACAGTTTTAGATTGTTATACCTAAGAACATGTGATTCTAAGTGCCGCTGAACATACAAGAATTTATTACCAGTTTTTGGAGCAGGGTGTGTTGACCCAAGTCACTGCATAGTTTTGAAGATTGACAAATGTGTGACCAGTTGAACAAGGTCTATCAGAGCACACATACTTGAACTTAATGGCTGGTACGTAAACCGTATATGCATAAGAGATAAATGTGATTGTGAAGTATCAATGAACCAAGAGATTGTCTCCTAATGCGAAAAGGTTGCAAACTTATAAAGAGGATAGAAGTCGAATTCAGCAAGGATAGTAACAAAGGAAGGAAGTTGAGTTTAATTCGAACTCTTTCACCCAGTTAGAGTTGTACTAGAATTTAACGACAAACTCAACTACTGACTCTATAAATACTTGAAGCATTCTTGCTGAAATTCTGGGCGCACAAGTACAGAAGTGAATCAATATTTGAAAGCAAAACTCCCAATTATTTTACAAGCAGAATTATTGTGCAATACAAAAGCTACAGATCAGCTAGAAGAACCAGTTCCATCGTTTGTGTATTGAGTCTAGTTGATTGTAGTAGGAGTTTTAATATTGTATCTTTTCAGCTTTCACAGAAGCAATTGTAATAGGTACACATTGTTCAAGTTAGAGTTAACTTGAAGCTTGTAGAAATTAGCTAGAGGCTAGTTGGTACGAAGGGCTTAGAGTTAGTCCTAGGATTACAAAGGAGATTATTTTGTAAGTCCGTTTGGCTCTGTGTTTTTAGTGAAGAGTTTGAGCAAATCCTACTGAGGAGTAGGTCGTAGTTTTTTCACCTTTTGAGCCAGGTGTTTTCCACGTAAAAATCTCTGTGTTTTTACTTTACTGCTTTTATTATTCCGCACAAGTAGAAGTTGGAACACAGAGAAGAACCAGGTTCTTCTTGTGAGACAGCACTCGAAAAATTGGGTACCACACATTTAACCTATATTCTTGTGTGGTATTGACATCTAAAACATCAATTGGTATCATAGCAGGTTATCCTGGAAAAGGTTAACACCTTGGAAAAGATCAAAATGAGTGCACCACCTGGAAACTGGGAGGGCCAATCAACTGCAAGGTCACCACTCTTCAATGACCAATATTACTCCTGGTGGAAGAAAAAGATGAAGCACCACCTGATTGGAGAAGACTATGAACTCTAGGACATAGTCACTGATGGTCCTCTAGCTACCATGAAGAAGACTGCTGAAGGTGTAGATGTACCAAAGGCTAGAGTTACTTGCACTGCTGAGGATCTGAAGAAATGGGAGAAGAGTGCAAAGGCCAAAAAGTGGCTAGTGTGTGGACTAGGTCCAGATGAGTATAGCAGAATCCAAAGTTGCACCACTGCCAAAGAGATCTGGGATACCTTGCAAGTAGCCCATGAAGGAACACCTCAGGTAAAAAGGTCAAGAGGTACTCTACTATATGCTCAGTATGAAAACTTCACTATGAAAGAAGGAGAGACTATCCAAGAGATGTAGACAAGGTTCACAACCTTGACTAATGAACTAAAGTCTCTTGGAAGAGTCATTCTTGAAGAGGACAGGGTTGAGAAGATCCTGGCAAGGGTCTTGCCAATTTCCTGGGAATGCAAAATCACTGCTATCCAGGAATCCAAAAATATGGAAATCCAAAAATATCCAGGAATCACTGCTTATGAACTCAAAAGGCAGACAATGAATATGGATGGTCCAAAGAAGGAGAGGAGTCTAGCACTGAGAATCACTGAGGGAGCAGATCTGGAGGAAGATGAGATGGCCATGATTACCAAAGAATTCAGAAAGTTTCGCATGAGGAAGAAGAGCATCTCTAGAGGAGGAAACTACAACAAAGCAAAAGCTCCAGAAAGGCCAACCAACGAGGGATGCTACAAATGTGGTAAGACTGACCATCTCATCAAAAACTGTCCTCAGTGGGAAGTAGAATGGAAAAAGGAGTGATATGAAAGAAGGAACAAGAAGAAGGAATTGGTCGAACCAAAGAAAACCACAACTAAGGCTATGGTTGCTACTTAGGGGGAATGTTTAGATGAGGAATCAGAAGACGGGGAGACTGAAGATCAGGCACTCATGGCAATTAGAGAATCTGATGAGGAATCACATGAAGAACTAGAGGTAAGTATCTCCCATCTTAAAAACAAAATAAAGTTCCTATCTAAGGATAAACTCTCTGAGTTGCTACTTGATTTCATAGATGATTCTGAGGAAACGACCAAAGAGAAGGATCAACTCTCTAAAGAATGTTCAATGCTAAAAGAAAAGTGCAAGAACCTGGAAATCAGAGTCAGTGAATCTGAAAAGAAAAACCTTGTCTTGTTGAACAAGGTTCATCCACTTGAGACTGAATTCTAGAACTAAAATCTGAGAACTTAAACTGAGATTAGGATCCAGTAAAAAGGTTGTTGATCACTCTCATGTCATGTTAGAGGAAAATTTGGGAAAACTAAAAGATAAAATGTATGCCAAGGATGAACAAATAAGATCACTTAAAGAAGGACTTGGCGAAGTCAAACATGAATTAGATAGAACTTGTAAATGGAATAAATCCTCTGATGCCTTGACATGGCTTCAAGAGAATCATAGTAGCAACCGGAGAGGGCTTGGTTTTGGGAGTCAATTGCCCAAGTGGGATCCCAAAAACAAGTATCTCTCTCTTCCTGAAAATAAAATCTGCACCCACTATGGTAAGACTGGCCACTTCAAAATTGAGTGCATTGCAAGAGAGCAGGCCAGTCGAAAAAATGAGAGGTTTGTTAAAAAAATATTGGCTACCAAATTGGGCCAGAAAAAAATTAATTCATCCATTCTCGCATAGAAAAGGACCCAAACTAGTTTGGGTTCATAAAACTACCCCCTGATTTCCTTTTGTAGGTACAAGTGCGAGGAAGCAACCAAATTTTTTTTTTGGATAGTGGCTGCTCAAAGCATATGACGGGGAACAAGGAACGGTTCCTTTCACTTGAAAACATCAAAGGAGGAAATGTCTCCTTTTGAAATGGAAAGAAAGGTGAAATTATAGGGGTTGAAAAAGTAGGTAAGGATGACACACGTTCTATCGAACATGTGTACTTGATAGATGGCTTGAAATATAGCTTGATCAGTGTGTCACAATTGTGTGACAGAGGTAACCTGGTTGCTTTCACTTCCACAAAATGTTTTGTGATTAACTTGCTTACTGACAAGATTGTTTTGCAGGGAAAGAGAATGAATAATATCTATGTCATAGACTTGTCCACACTGTCTGAAAATGAACTCACTTGCTTAAGTGTTTTGAACAGTGATCCATTCTTTTGGCACAAACGACTTGGACATGCAAGTCTAAATCAGCTTAACAAATTAGTCTCTAAGGACTTAGTGGTGGGACTCCCTAACATTAAGTTCAAGGAAGACAAAGTTTGTGAGGCATGTGCAAGGGGGAAGCAGGTAAGATCCTCATTCAAAAGTAAGAAAATGGTCAGTACCACCAGGACGTTGGAACTGGTTCGTCTGGATCTGTGTGGTCCAATAAGAACTCTGAGCAGAGGTGGTTAGAAATATGTGATGGTGTTAGTTGATGATTACTCAAGGTTCACGTGGACCTTATTTATTGCATATAAAGATGAAGCATTTGATTTGTTCATTGCATTTGTTAAGAAAACTCAAAATCAGTTAGGACATCAACTAGCATCAATAAGATCTGACCATGGTACTGAATTTGAAAATGCTAAGTTTGCGGAGTTTTGTGATGAACATGGTATCAATCACAACTTTTCTGCCTCTAGAACCCCACATCAAAATGGGGTTGTGGAAAGAAATAATAGAACTCTTGAAGACATGGCAAGAACCATGCTTCTTTCTAGAAAACTACCACACAGCTTCTCGGCAGAAGCAATAAACACTGCTTGTTATATAATCAATAGACCAGGCCACTGGTAGAGAAAACTCCCTATGAATTACTTAAAGGAAGAAAGCCCAACATATCCCATCTTAGGACTTTCGGATGTAAATGCTATGTGCACAATAATGGCAAAGATTCCTTAGGTAAATTTGATCCCAGAAGTGACGAGGGAGTATTCTTGGGATATTCATCACATAGTAAAGCCTATAAAGTGTACAATAAAAGAACTATGTGTGTAGAAGAGAGTGTGCATGTTGTATTTGATGAAACTAACACTCTTTCTGAGAGACAGGAACCAGAAGATGAGGAGCTTGGACTGGTGAGAAGCAGTGAACACATTGAAGCAGCCATGGAAGATGGAACAGGTGATGGACCAGGTCCAACTACCCCAAGCAACATGACAGGGGGAACTCAACATGTGAATCCTGGCCCTGATCCTGTTCCACAACAACAAAACAACATGGAACTATCCAGAAGTGAACTACTAGTACTCAAACCACACAGATATCAGAGTTCTCACCCTCTTGAGAACATCATAACAGATTTGTCATCCGGAATCAAAACAAGAGCTTCCTTGAAAAATCTGTGTGCGTTTGATGCCTTCCTATCCTTAATCGAACCAAAGAACATTGGTGAAGCCCTACAAGATGCTGATTGGGTAAATGCCGTGCAAGAGGAGTTGAATCAGTTTGAAAGAAGTCAAGTATGGCACTTGGTACCCAGGCCACTAGACAGATCAGTGATTGGCACGAAGTGGGTCTTCAGGAACAAGCTCGATGAGGATTGAACTGTTACAAGAAATAAGGAAAGATTAGTTGTTCAAGGGTATAGTCAAGAAGAAGGAATTGAATATGATGAGACTTTTTATCTTGTGGCTAGATTGGAGGCAATCAGACTTCTTATAGCATTTGCTGCACATATGGAATTCACTCTCCATCAGATGGATGTTAAGAGTGCGTTTCTCAATGGCTAGTTGAAGGAAGATGTATTTGTCAAACAGCCTCCAGGTTTTGAAAGGAAAGAGTCACCTGATCATGTATACAAACTTGACAAGGCTCTTTATGGTCTCAAATAAGAACCTAGAGCATGGTATGAGCGATTGTCAAAATTCCTGCCGGAACATGGGTACAAATGAGGCAAAATTGACAGTACTTTGTTCCTAAAGGAAAAGGGGAAGGATCTTCTGATTGTGCAAATATATGTTGATGATATCATATTTGGAGCAACTACTGAAAAACTGAGTAAGGAATTTTCTACACTTATGGGTAGTGAGTTTGAAATGAGTATGATGGGTGAGCTAAACTTCTTCTTAGGCTTGCAAATCAAGAAAAACCCACATGGAACAATGATTCATCAACAAAAGTATGTGAAAGAACTTCTCAAGAAATTTCAAATGGAGGACTCAAAGGAAATAGACACCCTCATAGCCACGGCTACCAAGTTGGATGTGGATGAACCTAGTTCATCCGTTGATCAGAAGCTATACAGCGGGATGATTGGGTCTCTATTATATCTCACTGCCAGCAGAACTAATATTGTGTTCAGCGTGGGACTATGTGCTAGATTTCAAGAAAATCCAAAGGAGTCCCACCTCATTGCAGTAAAAAAGATTTTGAGATATCTGAAAGGCACCACTGATTTGTGCCTTTGGTATCTTAAGGGTAGTAGTTTCGACATTGTAGGAGATGCTGATGCTGATTATGCAGGTTTCCTGGCTGACAAGAAAAGTACTTCAAGCATGGATTACTTTTTGGTCTCTTGACTTGTCTCTTGGGCCACCAAGAAACAAAATTCAGTAGCCTTGTCTACTGCTGAGGCTGAATATTTGGTTGCAGCCTCATGATGTGCCCAGTTGCTATGGATCAAGCAACAACTGATGGACTTTGGTATAGATGTGGGATGCATTCCTATTTTCTGTGATAAGACTAGTGCCATTAGGATGACGAAGAACCCGGTTAATCACAAGATAACTAAGCACATAGATGTTAGGCACCATTTCATAAGGGATAACTATGAAAAGGGAATGATCTCAATTGAAATTTGTGCTACTGATCATCAAATTGCTGATATATTTACCAAAGCACTGAGTAGGGAGCATTTTGAGAGAAATAGGCTTGAATTATGGATGATTAAGATCACCTAAGTGAAGAACAAAAAATGAAAAAAAATAGTTTTTTTTTGCTAGAAAATTCTAATTAAGTACTTAATCAGATTAATCATTGCTTAGTATCATGTCTTTATTGCCATACTTTTTTGCCATGTATTAATATGATTCCCTAGTTTCTAATGATGTTTCTCTATCTTTGTAAATTGAGGAAAATTAAAGATTTTAACAGGATGAACCTGGTTCATCCATGCTGGTTCATATGACTGACAAGGTACGTTCTCATCTCCATACATGTATTAATTCAAGTACAGTCATACATGAGCAGGACTCTATCTACTTTTGGTTCAAATTCAAAAATTTCGTACTTACCCAAAATTGAACCAGTTTCAAGAAGTCCCGTCACACTTAATTAGCCTAGTTTTAGAGGGAAAATAACTGTCTAATCAATGTTAGTCCCATATCGATTAGACTCCCATCTGAGTTATCTCCCTAGCCACATCTTATAAAAGGGTCATCAATACTCTTCTCTTCATAAAGTAACCGTCGAACCAAGTTCAACTCATTCTACACAAACCAAAACTGATCACTCGCCTTTTCTTCCTAACAACACACAACCATGTCGTCACCACCACCTGCTTCTTCTTCTACTTCATTACCTAATCATGATTACGATGAGGAAATTCTGAATATGAATCTAACTCTCCATCTGTATAAAGTTCTCAATCACCAGAAAATTCGTCATCCTCGGAAAACATACCTATTCCTGAACCCACACCAAACCCTGCTTCAGCCCCTAGGGGTCGCCGTGTGAAAATTCTTGCCAGAAAGACAGTGGCTTCTGGTTCTAGAGAAATATTCTTGGAAGAAATTCTACAGGCTAATAAGAATCCCAAGCCTGAATCATCAAGTGAATCGTTTAAATCAGCCAACGAGGAGGAAGCACCTGGTTCATCAAATTCTGAACAAGGTAATCTTGATGCTATCTCTGAATCTGTTAAAGCTGAGAACAAGTTTGTTCTGGTTGGATCGGTGGTAGATGTTGAAGTGCCGAGTAGGTAAAGAAAATAGGGAAAAAGAAAAATTCTTGAGAGAGGGTGGAGATGGAGTTGTAAGGGGATCTAGGGAGGATGGCACCATACTGGCTATCTGTGGTCCCATTTTTGAGAATCTTGGAGAAGAAGTCACAGAGTTAGGGGGAATTGTAGTTGAGGAGGCCGCAACAGGTCTAGCAAACAGAGTTAGGGGGAATTGTAGCTCCCTTCAACTCATAGAAACTCAACCCTCATTCTTCTCGAGTGACCCTGACATACGAGACCGTGCTGCCTAAATCCCGCAGCCCGTCTCATACCCTTCCAATAACCATTTCTACAATCCGGAGTTTATTTCTCTCACTCCTCCAACACTATCATGCATGCCGACAATAACATATAACACTCCAACCTTTTATCCTTTCTTAGCAGCTACGCTGCAAAAGCTCGATCCTTACTCCCACAACTGCTTGAAATCCTTAAATACGACATTCCTTAACCTTTGAATTCACTAGGACCGCTACTGAGAGTCACCCACTCTAACTAGCCCCGAATACAACCAATTCCAAGGCTCTTCTAGCACATAAACACCCTTCTCAATGAAGCACGTGACCGAGTCGCTACCTTACAGCTCGCCCATGCCCTATGCATAAATTTTGAGTCTCTCAAAGCCCAATCTTGGTCAAACGGGGCCAACTTTTGCACACGTTCAACAAATCCTACGCACAAACGCTATTTTACTTCTTTCCCTTAACTGTAACAACTTGCTAATACGCCGACAATCTGCAACCCCATGAGAACAAAATCCTACAACCCAACTCCAGGTGGTGGGACTCCCTCACTTAGCCCGAAGCTACATCCTTGCACCACTCTGGACCCTGCTGAGATCCTATCTCTTTTTCTAGCATGATCTTTCTCAACCAACCCGTCCAATACTTCCGAATTCTCCTGTTAGCATTCCCTCATTACCTAAATCCTCTAGCACTATTCATACATTCTACCTCCTACCGAATACCCACTATGATTCCTTGCAGAAACTTGCCAACCTCCCAATCGCTAACCTACTCCAAGGAGATAACCCACCTATGCAAATCACTTGACAACTCCTCTTTGTTGCATCCAACCTTCCGCCGAATAACCAACATCTCAGTTTAAGCTCGTAGACCTAATCATCGTCCACTAAAATTCTTAAATCACTCCAACTTCTCCTCAAGATATACAACCGTCTTACCACTGAACTCATATGCTACGCTGCCACTCTCCCACTTTAGTTAAACTCATTCCCTTCAGCACTACCTGACTTCCTTCTCGTATGACCGACCCCTTTTATAATTTTAGCCGCCGCCTGACACTTCTCACATGACTTCCTTCATCGCATGCTTCTCAATTGCGGCCTCAGTTCTATATCATTCTCTACAACACCTAAACCTGCAGATTACCATAACTTCGACTACCCGAAGATCATCTTCCTCGAGCTACCTTAATTAGAAACGCTCATTCAATACTTTGACCACCGCACATCAGTCTATGACAGCCGCTTCTACAATACTATTTAACCACACTCTGACCCAATGAAATCGAAGAAACCATAGCACCGACGGGCTTATCACATTCCATTCGATTAATGACAATGATGTCATAACACAGGTGAATATTCCACCTCAATTGAATACACCAAGTCTTACTACTTTATCAATCCGAACCGGACCATTCACAGTCCACATGCCTTTCCTCTGCCGGAACTAAAATACCAAAATCTCGAAATCACGCCTTGAGAAGACCTCCCTTCAAACCATTCATCACCCCAACAAATGGGCAAGCATTCTATCTTCACCCCCACATCGCGCGATAACCAATCATAAACATCATCACTACCTTAGCATATCCTCAAGGCTCTCAGATACACGGCTACTGAGGTGAAATAACATATTGCCCTTCTGCAGGGCGACAACAACAACCCAACTAACTACGCACGGAAGACTTCATGCACCATATCTGTGGTATCATTACAACTCCTCAAATTCCCGATTCATAACAAGCGCTTCGCGACGCATAAGATAGAGTAGGATGAAACATAGGAATAATCCTCAGAGGAATCAAATCGCACGATGAGGAATCAAGAAGGGAAGTACTCCTAACAGCCCTGTAGCCTCTCGAAGATAAGTACAGACATCTCCGTACCGATCCACGAGACTCTACTAGACTTGCTCATGACTCGTGAAACCTAGGGGAACCTAGAGCTCTGATACCATGTTGCCACGACCCAAATTCCACAAGTCGGGGTGGCGCCGGACACCACTGTCAGGCAAGCCAAACCTTAATTAGTTGAAATTCATTTCTGTTTTATCATCTTCCAAATCGTTACCTTTAATTTCATTTCATAATCAAATGAATAAATCTTCGTTAATTAAATACGACAGGAATATCAATTTAATTTAATGAAATAAATCCCAACACATCCCCAGAACCTGGTGACACAAGTACATGAGCAACGTCTATGGATTTATACAATCATACAAAGCTTGTCCGAGGTACAAATTGAACAATCACTAAAACAAAGTACAAATACATAGGAGGAAGACTCTGTCAGCTGCGGAACGCCTCCGGATGATGCATCCCTCCAAAGTATCCAAGTCAGTCACTAGCTATGAACGTACTTGTGCAACAGAATGCACATCAATTGTAGTATGAGTACGAAAACAACGTGTACTCAGTAAGTATCCCGTCAATTCTCAGAGAGGTAGTGACGAGAGGTCAGATTAGACACCTGCTATAGGTCAATTTAGATTATTCAAGTGTGACACTAAGCATGGTTATCATAGGCAATTTATTAAGTTCAGGAATAAATCATGTCAACTTTTTCCACCTTTAACACTTTAATTCTTTGTCATATTAATAACAATTAATCAACATAGGTGATTTAATCAATTAACAACCTAATCAACGGGAAGGAACAACTTCTTCCAAGATCTTTAGTAACTCTAAATCTCTGCCATTTCAATTGACAACTTAAAATTTAAGGCCAATAGTAAGGCAAAAATCATAGAAACTATGCAGCAAATATCATGCGCAAGCAATGCCGAGGGTCGAACGGCGCGGACCAACAATAATAAATTGTGCACTGCCGAGGGGCGAATGGCTCATACCATAGATGAATCTATTTTCCCCTCCCGCGAATCAATCATGCGACGCGGTTATATATATATATATATATATATATATATATATATATATATATATATATATA
>ML243570.1:60930-101671 GCA_005239495.1 Nicotiana undulata
GGCTCGAACCATAGATGCATCTATTTTTCCCGCTCGCGAATCGATCATGCGACGCGGTTATATATATATATATATATATATAAGGCTAGCCCGCTCACGAATCATACCTGCGACTCAGGTGCTCATACGTACCCAAATCCACATAATAAATCCGTATTTTTATCAAGAAAGCATTTTTTTCTCAGGGAAGTGGTAAGATTGTCTTTATGTGAACATGAAGATAGTATTGAAGTCATTTCAGAGAATTCATTTATCAAGTTAAATACGGTTCTAAGTATTTCCGATTCATCTGGAACACAATTATACAAAGAAGGATCTATTTTCTTCTCAAGTGATTAAGGAAAAAAGGCTCTGACCGTCCTAAGTATTCAATTATTAACTCGATAATATCACTAGGCTAATATCATTGATGAAATCACATGTACAACAATTAAGGCATGCTAGTGGGTCCTAGACTACCCGGACATGGCATAACATAAGCGACGCACGGACTACCATCACCTCGTGCGTACGTAGCCCCCGCAAGTAATGGCATATATATTCATTTAGTTCACCTAGGGGGACGATTCCCCCTCACAAAGTTAGAAAGGAGACTTACCTCGCTCCGAAATTCCATAATCGGCTCCCAAGCCTCTCCGACGACTCCAATGGATTCACAACGCCCCCAAACTTCCGCAGGTGCGACCAAACTTCCGCACCTGCGGCCTCCTCAGCTCCAGCCCAAAACTCGCACTTGCGGCGCCCTTACTTGCACCTGCGGCCAATGCCTCGCAGGTGCAGTTACGCCGGATGACAGCAGATCTTCAGCTTTTTCAATCTTCCAATATTGACCCGTTAACCACCCGGAATCCACCCGGGGCCCCCGGGACCCCGTGCAATCACACCAACCTGCCCCAACACATGAAACAGACCTGCTTAAGGCCTCAAATTACATCAAACAACATTGAAACGACAAATCGCACCCCGATCCAAATCATTAAGAACTTGAAATTCCAAACTTCCACTTTCGATGCTGAAACCCATCAAATCACCTCCGATTGACCCTAAATTTTGCACACAAGTCATATTCAACATTACGGACCTGCTCCAACTTCAGGAATCGCATTTCGATCCTGATATCAAAATTTCCACTTCTGATCGGATTCTTCAAAACCTTCAAATTTCTAACTTTAGCCAAATGACTTCAAACTTACCTCTGGACATCCGAATTCACTTTCTATCGCGCTCCCAAATTCAGAATCGCGATACGAAGCCATTCCCAGACTCGGAATCCCAAACGGACATCAATATCTCTTAAATGCCTTCCAATCCAAACTTAGGAATTTTTTTCTAAAATGCTGACTTCCACAATATACGCCGAAACGCTCGCGAGTTATCCTAACCCCGATCCGGACATACGCCCAAGTCCGAAATCATTATACGAACCTGCTGCAACCTTCCAAAGTCATTTGCTCAAAATTCCAATCTTAATCAATTTCTTTCAACTTAAGGCTTCCGAAATGAGAAATTTTCTTCCAATCCAACTCCGAACTTCCTGAATCTCAACTTTGACCATACGCACAAGTCATAATACCTGAAATTAAGTTGCTCATGACTTCAAACCGCTTAACAACGCGCTAGATCTCAAAAGGACCGGTCGGGTTGTTACACCTTGCTTTGTATTGTATATCTTAATGTGCAGTATTTTTTCCAACACTTGAATCTTGTTTATGGGAATTTTCATATTTAAAGTGTGGATTAAATACCTTGTTGTACTTATGTATTGAACGATTTTTATTTATTATGAAGTGAGTTATTGTTTCTTTTATTATTCTTGTTCTTTAATGTTTCCATTGGTATTATCTAACCTTAGGACTCACCCATTGAGCTCGAATCAGTTTTGGGAAAGATAATTTGGGGTTGGGAAAGATTAATTAACAAGAACTTGAGGCTTTATCCCTCATTTTACATATTCTACCTACGGATAGGATTGAACTACTTGTAGCCATATTCGGGTGTGCTTAATCTCTTAATTGTGTTATGGACAATTCAATTATGAAGTCTTATTAGCTAATATAGAATTGTTACCCGTGTCTAATTAACATAAACCCACTCATATTTGTAAAATCGTGAAATACATTGGATCATTACTTGAGTGTAATTCGCGAAGCATCCATGCTTGTAAATTGATCATTTTACTTGCTTTCTAAGTTAGTTTACATTTCTGCAATTAGATATAAATATTTTCGCAAAACATTTCTATGTTTTTCGCTTAGAATAATAAGTGATAATTCTCTTAGAAGCCTAATCGCCTACACATTATTCTCTGTGGGATTCGACCTCGACTCATAGTTGGGTAAATTACATTGGATGCGACGGTGTCAATTTAATTTTTAGTAGTAGATTTGGACGTTTGTGCCCCCTCTTTCAACAACCATAACATATTTCCAGGTTCATCCAACATCTCCCAATGTGACATTTCTTACAAATCAAACAATTCAGCTTATTAATACCAAGAATTCTCTTTTGTTTCTTAGGTTCTCTTACCATATGATATGGTGATGCGGTGAAATTTGTAGGAACAAGGGAACTTCCCCTAGAAATAAGTTCATCCAATCCCTCCATGGCTCGACACATACTCCGAACAAACTCTTGTGCAATCTCGTGGATTACTCATCTGAATCTCGTGGATTACCAGATTCGGTGGTGGGTCATTCCCTCCTCGCTACTTTGAACTCGTGGATTACTCATCTGAAAAATAAGACATGACGAGGAAATTAGATCTCTATCTTGAGCTCTATCATACGATCAGGAGTGTCAAAGAAGGGTGTTATTCCCAGATGCCCAAGTAGCCTCCTAATTATAGATGTGGTTGACAACATACCGATAACAAGAACTCTACTAGACCCGGCTCCAAGACATCCTAGGACATTTTAAAACCTTAGGCTCTGATACTATGTTTGTCACGCCCGGACCTTGTGGAGTGCGGCCGGGGCTCAACAGAGATACCCCGATTAAGCAAGTCTTCTAGATGCCTTCTATCCAACCTTGCCCATTAACAATATAAGAATCAGTACAAGTGATAGACATGAAAAGAGTCAAGTGTTCCACATTCCTTTTCCATTACTCAAAGGATATACATTTATTGTTTCCAAAATATTACAAGTTTATAGATATGATGAAAACCATGTTTCAAAATTACCAACACTTACTAGTTTAATTCGAAACATCAAACACCACCCACAACCAATCTACGGAGCCTCTAAGTGCAACAACAAAGTAGAATGGAAGCGTTGGCGCCGAGACCCCAACTATACCTCAAAGCAAAAAACACAACATCAAATGGCATAAATCTCGGAATAGAATAGGGCTCACAGAAACCTATTGAGTAAAGAGTGTAACTGCTAACAAGGATCAAAACCACCTGCTGACAAACCACATGCATCCATTGAAGATGCAGCGCCCCCGCAAAAGGGACGTTACTACGTATAGAATAATACTAGTATGTAAACCTAAATGTACGCTTTCGAAATAGAATGCCAATATAAGAAAGAGGAAAACCGTGGAATCAGCAAGTAACAATCAATGAAATCCAAATGCCAAGTAAAAATAAAAGAAATTTCAAAATACGAAAATAATATTATTTTTGGTTGGGAGATCTTTAACACTGATATACCACTGTGTTTCTAGCATGGAGTCCGATCATGCCCGGTCGGCTAGGCCATATCCCCACGAACAATGTGGTTTGACATGTGATGCAAAAAAAAGAGTTTACCAAGAGTAGGAACCATCATGCGCTCAACATGGCATCCGATCACCACACCACCAGCTAGGTCGTCTCCCCACATATGTCGTGTGAGCCGACATTAAATCCAGGGTTATAAACAATCATCCCAATTAAGGGGAGATAATCACAATCACATCAATATTTCAATCTCATCCCAAGTAAGGGGAATAATCACAATTCACTCCTACACCGGCATGTGTAGTTTTGGGTGTGGGCCTTATGACCCACCCTTCCTCAGTTTGCTAATGATACTCCAAAAAAAATTGGTTTTCATACAAAGGAAACAGAAATACAAATACATTCACCTCATAACCTATCACACCATATATAATTTTATTAATACTTTTAACTACATTCATATGATTCCCCATTCAAAGCACGATGTCGTAACTTATATTCCACATCTTCATTTCTTTACTTTCAAGGATCATCATCTCAACATCAACATATTGAGTATTTCGGAACCATAATCTCAAATTCATTAGGAATGGAAATTTTAAACACAATTGGTTTCTTCCCAAATAATGGGGGAAACGGACCAGCAATAGAAACACACATTAAAATCATAAACAGGCAAAACACCATTTATTTTTTAAATACTTTTTTCGCAAAAGGGGCAATACACAGTTTTAGCTCGTGATTAGGTAAGAACTCGATTCATATTGGAATTCTTATGAAGAAGATCATGTAGATTTACGATTGAACCACAAATTCAATTCAAGTGCTCTAGTTACAACAACCATGGCCACATTTTATACCTCACCCTTACTTCTTCCACTTTCGAACTTAGTCATAGTTTATCAATAATAAGGACACTTGGAAATTGATATTTGATATGTATATGAACAATAAGAGTCTTAGCACATTGAGTTTTCTTCCACAACTTGGCATAATAACTTGCAATAAAAACATGATTGAAATCATAACGTCCCGACATATTGGTTACATTTGAATATGTTCCCGAAGGAGAGCACAATACGATAACAACATTTGGTACACATTTCTAGTACATCTATTTTAACACAAGCTTATTAAGAATAGAAAAATTTATAAGGAAGAACTCGGAACATGGGAAATAGGAACTTGGGCCAACCCCACTTGAAACTTACGGGGACATCATGGAATCTGATTCTATCAGAGAAGTTTAGCCAACATACCTTGATTGAGCTTTTCTTAGTTTACTACAATGTCCCACACTTTTAGCAACCTCAATCTATAGAAAATAACAAAATTTAAACCATAGTTAGGAAGGTGTTCTTATATTTAACCTATTTTGACATTTCATCAAACACCTAATATGCAAAATCGATTATAGGTCCCATAATATAAATTTCTTCCACCCTCATCATGAGTTTCAATCAGCCAACCAATATACATTATCCCTACAACACCTAACAAACATCGTTAGTCATGTGCATGCCCAACCATTTGCGTCAAACCTACCAAAAACATATTTCCTAGCCTTCACATACTCCGAAATTCAAGATTGAGGGCTTGTGGTGTCCGATTACCATCCCACAATCCCCGCCATGATAACATACTACCTAAACCCATTATTAAACATCATATTAAAGCTAGGGATGAAGTCTTACCTTATACATACAAGGTCTTGTGAGGTTCCCTCCTGGATTCCCAAAATTTGAGTAAGAATTTGAGAGTATAATTTGAAATAGCTTCTCTCTCTCTCTCTCTAAATTGATACCCTCACTCTAAAACATCAAATTATATCTTATAAAATGACCCCCCCCCCTCCCATGGCCTTATATCAAAAGAGGGTCGATTAATAAAATTTCCAACAATAACCCTCGAAGTCAATTTTGTGGTGCAATTATGTGGCAGCTGGATGGATCTATGGATAGCATAATCAATATGTGGCTAGCTGAATGGTCACAAAATGGTATGTCAATTCTGCTATGAAATTTCGCGATAGCAGAATTATTATGTGGCCAGTACTGGCCACAAGATTATTTTCAAATTCTAGGTTGGGCTGGTCCATTCCACATTGCAATTTCGCGATAGCATAATCATTATGCGGCCAGCAGAATCATTATGTGGCCAGCTAAAATAGTTTTCAAAATTTGGAGTTGCTTCTGGTTCATTATGTGGTCATATCATGGTCAATGGAATAGATCCTCTACATCATAATGCACCACAGAATCATCATTTTAGCAAATTCTTCTACCAACTCCACTTTGAATTATACAACCCAAAAAGTTTGTACCATAACTCGGGTTCTACAATCTTTGAAAATATTAGCCTACCTCGGCACCACGAAACCTTAAATTCCTTGGAGAAATTTTACGAGTCCTTACGTCCTCTCCCGCTTAGGATCATTCATCCTCGAATGAGGAGTAGAGTCCGTCCAAAACACCCAACATAATTCATCTCTTCTGTAATGACCCGGCTGGTATAGATGTCCATGAGGAGCGGGCTGACTAGTAAAGTTGGTAAATGAGAGTAGGATTAGGATGGGGTATTGATGTTTAAGAGAGTGTGCATTTCAGCGTCATTGGAAGGTGTCGGTTGGTGATTTCCACGGGGGGGCTATCTCTTGTGAGTAGATTAGCGGTTGCATGGTTGGCATGTTTCTGCGAGGAATCCTAGTGGCTATTCGATAGGAGGCAGAATGTGTGAATGGTGCTTGAGAATTTGAGTATTTGGGGAATGCTAACAGGAGAGTTCGGAAGAATTGGTCGGATTGGTTGGGCAAAATCATGTCAACAAAGGAGAAAGGATCTCAGCAGGGTCTAGAGTGGCGCAAGAGTAGCTTCGGGCTAAGTGGGGGAGTCCCACCGCCTACAGTTGGGTTGTAGGATTATTTTCTCATAGGGGTTACAGATTGTCGGCGTATTGGCAAGTTATTACAGCTAAGGTAAAGGAGCAAAAAGGTGATTGTGCGTGAGATTTGATGAATGTGTGCAAAAGTTGGCCCTGTTGGACCAGGTTTAGGCTTTGAAAGATTCAGAATTTATGCTTACGGCATAGGCAAGTTGTAAGGGTAGTGACTCAGTCATGTGCTTCATTGAGAGCATGTTCATATGCAAGAAGAGCCTTGGAGTTTATTGTATTCGGGACCAGTCAGAGTGGGTGACTCTCATCAGCGGTCCTAGTAAATTCGAAAGTTAGAAAATGTGGTGTTTAAGGGTTTCGAGCAGCAATATGATTAAGAATCGAGCTTTTGCAACGTAATTTCTTAGAAAGGGAAAATAGCTTGAGTGTTCTACGTTATTTTCAGTGTGCAGAATAGTATTGGAGGAGTGAGAGAAATAAACTCCGGGTTGTAGAAATTTTACCAGGAGGGTATGAGACGGGTTGCAGGATTTAGGCAGCATGGTCTCGTGAATCAAGGTCACTCGAGATGAGTGAGGGTTGGGTTTTCTATGAGTTGAAGGAAGTTACTACTATCTCTGAGGATATTAAGATGATTAAAAGAAGATAGATTGGTTAGCCATGGTTGAAAAGGCACATGTACGACAGTGATCAGTTCCTTCGGTGTGATTGTGTATGGTTTGTGTAGATGTGTGTGGGGCTTGTCAGCCGTCATAATAGATTTCATTTGGAAGCATTCAAGTGCTATGGCCTGTCAGGTGTAGGCGGATCCCGGTAGGTTTATGGTGGTTCAGACCACTACTTAAGGATTTGCATGTATTGTGATTGTGAGAATTCACTTGAGTGTTGTTATTGTTCTCTTGAATTGAGGTAAGTGAGAGGTTTCTAAATGATGAAGTGTTCACCCTATTAGCGGTTCGGGAAGTATGATCGAATTCCTACGTTATTCCATATTGGCATGTTAGGTGCAGTAAGCAGTATGTAACTGGAAGTAAGAATCGAGACTGCGATTTGGAGTTAACAATGATGTCATGAGCTCAGAGGAGCAAGAACAAGGGATGTGAATGTTTAGAATAAGCTGATGTTGTCTTCAGTGTCAACTGAGATCGGTGTTTGGTGAAAGAGGCTTTGTATCCTGGTTACGGGTCCTTGAATTATTTTACAGCCTTAGGGTGGTCGTTGGTATGGATGTGCATACTTGTTACCCTGTATGGAAGGCCGTGGGAGCATGACCGCGGGAAGGTTGTATAAGTGTGACGTGTAGTCTCCTGATTTGTTGCAGAACTAGACCAAGTATAAAGGAGTGTAATATTGCTTAATTGAGAATTTAGGCCTGGAAGGCGTTCGGTTCAATTGATTGTGGATTATGGGGTGTTTGTCCCGGATATGATGGTTGTTCTTGTGTATTATGAGAGGAATTGGGATATTATGGACCCAAGTGAAGCTATTAGCCTAGTGCAGTGTGAGCAGGATCAGCGTGAGGGTTGTTAATGGATTCAATGTGGTTGTGGGCTCCACGTGAATCAAGTATGTTCATTTCTGTATAGCGCTCCTTAAGGAGGGTGTGTTGGAATATTAGATGTTGTTCCGTCTTCGTCAAATTCAGGTATATTATGATCGTGTCGTGTGAGTTGTGAAACGGCTTGATAATTTCTTATGTGTTGAGATTCCGCGTAGTGATGAGGTTATATGAGCAGGATGGCTCTCGAGATTCAGATTATATATCGCACCTCAGTTGTGATTGAGTTTGTAGCATATGGCTCTATCAGTCTCCCCAGAATGGTATTATGCACTTAGCGTGCTTGTGACCGATATTCAGTAATTTGTAATAGTGAGCAATTCAGCTCTGTGTATAAATCCTTATCTAAATTTTATGATGGGATCGGGTGGCACGTCGCCACGAGTATGTTATTTGGATAGGGTTGCACGCCGCAACAGTGTGATGTTGAGTAGGGCTCCTATACTTATTTTCTTGTGTTTTACTTCCTATTTCTCTGAGGAAAGTTCATATTTGTAGCGTGAGTCGAGTAGTCCCTTCTTGAGTCATTTCCTTATGGGTCATGTTCGAATTGTGGCCTATTGGCACATTGTGGCATCGTGTGAGACTGTTGGTTATGTCTGGGGTGATTGGTTGTCCGAGCAGCTCATACTAGGTGAGACGAGACTACTGGATCAGGGATCAGTGCGATAAGATTAAGTGATATACATTAAAGGATAGTTACCCTTATTTGTTTGTAATGAGATGATGATTTTAGCCAAGGGGAAAGATTCAATGTTTGGTTAACTCTGCAATTGGTTAGAAACTTCTACACATCTCCTCTGTTATGGTGGTATCGTCAACATTATAGCAGGATGTATGTATGTATTATAAGGTGCATTGGGAGCGCCGGATTCGTAGAATCTTAGCTGTAAAGGTTTCAGGGAATGTCATGGCGACAAGATAATGGATTATGCTGTGCTTGAAACTGACTCAGCAAAGGTATGTAGTTGTGTTTTGGTGCCTCGTGTGGTAATTGTCATGGTGTTCATATATTGGAAACATGCCTCGCAAAGAATTCCGGTGTTGGAACTGAGTTCGGAACTTATTTTATTGATAAAGGAGGATATATTCAATTTGATCAAGCTTATGTGCTCAACTGGGTTGTGGGAGCATGGGCAGGTTCACGAGGTGCTAAGCAGTGATTACAGATAACTCTGGGGAAGTTCTTGGCACGTTCGAGGACGAACGTCTATTTAAGTGGGGGAGAATGTAATGATCCGACCGGTCGTTTAAATCTATAGCACGTCGTTCAGCGGTTGAAAGTCATGAACATCTTCATTTCAGGTATTATGACTTGTGCATATTGTTGGAGTATAAATTTGGGAAGTTCGGAGTCAAATTGAAAGAAAAATAAAATTCTCATTTCAGAAGCCTTAAGTTGGGAGAATCGGCTAAGATTGGGATTTTGAGTAAACGACCTCGGAATTAGGATCTGAAGGTTCCAGTAGGTTCGTTTGATGATTTCAGACTTGGGCGTATGTCCGGATCAGACTTTGGATAACCCGGGAGCGTTTCGGCGTATATTGTTGAAGTTAACATTTTTGAAGGAATTTCCTAAGCCTGGATTGAAGCGCATTTCAGTGACATAGATGTTCGTTTGGGATTCTGAGTCTAGGAATAGCTCTGTATTGTGATTCTGGAGTTGGGAGTGCGATCGGAAGTGAATTCGGATGTCCGGGGGTCATTTTGAAGTCATTTGGCTAAAGATAGACATTTGAAGGTTTTTGAAGAAGCCGACCGGAAATGGAAATTTTGATATCGGGGTCGGAATGTGATTCCGGAAGTTGGAGAAGGTCCGTAATGTCGAATATGACTTGCGTGCAAATTTTGGGGGGAATTAGACGTCATTTGATAGGTTTCAGCATCGGATGTGGAAGTTGGAAATTTCAAAGTTCATAAAGTTGAATTATAGTGCGATTCGTGATTTCGGCGTTGTTTGATGTGATTTGAAGCCTCTAGAAAGTCCGTGCTAGGTTATGGGACTGATTCGTGTGATTTGGACGGGGTCCCGAGGGCCTCGGGTGCGTTTCGGGGTGGTTCCGGGTTATTTTCAAGTGTTTGGTTAATGCTGTCTTCTAGTGTTTTGGGGATTCAGTGCGATCACAGCCCTAGAGTGCGATCGCGGAGAAGAAATTGAGGGATGGAATTTTTGGCTTGTGCGATCGCAGTTATAGCTGTGCGATCGCAGAGAAGAAAATTAAAGGGGGCTGAAATTTTGCCTTGTGCGATCGCAGGTAAGGTAGTGCGATCGCATAGAAGGAATTGAAGGCCTGGAAGATTTTTGCCTATGCGATCGCAAGGATGAGTATGCGATCGCATAGTGCATTAAGGAGGTTGTGGGATAATTTGGCTTATGCGATCGCGGTGCAATGTTTGCGATCGCATAGGGTATTTTGGCGGGCCTCTCAGATTTGGCTTATGCGATCGCGGTTGTAGGTGTGCGATCGCACATAAGGTTTTCTTGGGCAGTGTGCTATTTTAAAACGGTTTTTTTCCATTTCTCTCATCACATTTTAAGTTAATTACAAGGTTTATACATGGAATTAAACATGAAAATTGTGGGAAAATTGGGAATTTTGAAGAAAACCTAGAAATTTGGTAATTTGAATTTTAACCACGAATTGAGCATGAATATTTGAGTAAATTGTATATTTGAACTAGTAAAGCTATGGGTAGAGTTTATCTTCGAGAAATTTCGAAATCAGGCACACTAGCCCGAGGGCATTTTGGTCAATTCATTGAGCGGAGTTGGGAAATTATATAATTTGAATTTGTTATGAGTATTAGAGTGAATTTTCATTGCTTTTCCCGTTATTTGGTAGTTTTGGGGAGTTGTGCATCCATTGGAGTCGTCGGAAGGGTTTGGAAGCCAGTTATGGAATTTCGGAGCGAGGTAAGTCTCCTTTCTAACTTTGTGAGGGGGAAATTGTCCCCATAGGTGAACTAAATGAATATATGCTATTGTTTGCGGGGGCTACGTACGCACGAGGTGACGGGAGTCTGTGCGTAGCTAGTGTTATGCCATGTCCGGGTAGTCTAGGACACAGATCATGCCTTGCGTTCTATTTAGAAATAAATTTTATGCTTTATGAATTGAAGCTATCTGAAATTTTGGTTTTCCCTGAGATCAGAGAAATGTGGTAATTTAAAGGAATTGTTCGTTGAAAGTAATTTAAGAAAAATGTTGTATGTGCATGTGACCGCTTCGCAATTTACATTCCGCGAACGGAGTGTTATTTCGCCCACTCTCATGGGAGCGGGCCGTACGCCACGGTGAGATTGAACGATGCACTTATGGTTTGGGTCGTTCGACCCTCGGCAGTGCACAATTTACTTTTACTGTTGGTTCGGGCCGAACGACCCTCGACATTTCCTACGCATATATATACATATGATATACCACTTGTGACTTGAATTGTTAAATTGTCTTAAGGACGTAAATTGTTAAATAATTTCATGGATAATGACTTGAAAGATATTTGGGGGGAAATGAAGTAGAAATTATTTATTTACTCCCAGTGTTTATTAAATTGCAGTTACTTTTAAAGTTTACTGATTTTATTACCCTCGTGTGCATTTTGCCGCTGTCATATATTGTTAAATTACATTGTTGGACCCTAGTGAGTGTCAAGTCGACCTCTCGTCACTACCTCTCTGAGGTTAGGCGGGATACTTACTGAGTACACATTGTTTTCGTACTCATGCTACACTTGCTGTGCATTTTGTTACACAGGTACTTTCATAGCGATGAGGCTGGTTTGGAGACTTAGGCGAGTTGCATCATCCGTAGGCGATCCGCAGCCGGCAGAGCCTTCCTCTATGTATTGTAATTATTTTATTCTAAATTCCTTGTCCAACTTGTATTTCGGACAAGCTTTGTAGTATTTTGTAAAAAGTCTTTGACACAACCTGAAATCCCACCTTCGGGCCATGACTGCGTCTAATGTTGAACCCGCTAGACAAGCCAACGTTTGAACTAAATAAAACTCATTAACAACTAAAACGAACACGATAACTAAGGCCTCGATGGCCCACAATATGAAGGTTAACAAATTGCCAAAAATAATATAGCAACTTCGAAATAAAACCCATATACAAATCCCAGAACTGGTGTCACATACTCACGAACTGTCTAAGAGATTACTAAAACAAAGGTCTGAAAATAAGTAAATATGACTGTCTTTGAGCTATAAGGTAAGACAGAACTGAAAATGAAGGGTAGAAGGTTACACCAAGGTCCACGAACGTCTGCGGGTCTACCTCGATGTCTCCTGAATGAATTGATGGAATGCTTCGACCATCAGTGACCACTGGGTCCGGCTGCGTAGTTTGCACAACATAAAGAAGTGCAGGTGTAGCATCAGTACAACCGACCCCATGTACTGAGTAAGTGCCGAGCCTAACCTCGGCGAAGTAGTGATGAGGCTAGGACCGACAACAATATATGTACCTGTGCAATTCTATATAATAACAGGAAAATATCGACGAAAATAAGCAAGTAAGACAGATACGGGGAGAACACGCTGGTGGTAAAATGGGGCAACAAAATGCTAGCACAGTAGAACGGGGTAATAATTGTAGTGTAAAAAGTAAAAGCAGGAAATTAACGTCTCAGGACAGATAATGAACAGCAAAAGGCACGGCATGTCCCCTCGTGCATAACCTCACAATCACTCGGCACGGAATGTCCCCTCGTGCATAAATAGTAACACTCGGCACAGAATGTCCCCTCGTGAAATAAATAATCAATGATCAACACGTCATGTCCCCTCGTGTGATAAATAATAAACAATTGGCACGACATGTCACCTCGTGCGATAAATAATAAACGATCAACACGGCATGTCCTCTCGTGTGATAAATAATAAACAATCAGCACGGCATGTCCCCTAGTGCGATAAATAATATAAAAGCAACAATATAATGTGAAAATCAACAATAAGGAGTCTCAAGTGTGTGGAAATACTCAATAACATTCTATCGTCCCGGCAAGGGACTCCGCTATAACTAACCTCGCATCATAAATACAATTTCAACAGTAAAAGCCTCAACTGAAAAAAATAACACAATAACTCCCCATGTCATGAAACAACATCCAGGTATCACTTATAAATCACCAATTGCTCGAAATACAGAGAATATTAAGAACACGATATGATTCATCACAATTGACTCACGGGCATGCTTGACCGCAACATATAGGCACTCGTCACCCCGCCTATACATTGGACATGAATTACACATAGCAAATAAGACTCTATACCTAATCCCTCAAGCTATGGTTAGGCCAAACACTTACCTCGGCTCCAAAGTGCAAGTCAAGCCTCTAATACCGCCTTTCCTTTAGAATCCGACTCCAAAAGGATAATATCTAGACATAATTGACTTAATAACATCAGTAATTATTCAATAACTCAATCTCAACGCCTAATTACCCATTTTCTACCATTCTTCCAAAAATACCAAAATTTGACCCCGGGCCCGCTTGGTCCAAACACGAGGCTCGGACCAAAACCCGATTACCCATATCCCCACGAGCCTGAATATACAATTTTATTTAGAATTCGACCCCAAATCAAAGTTGAATTCCCAAAAATTCCATAAACCTAACTCTACCCAAAAACCCCTAATTTCTACCTTGTTTTCATGATTTTAGGCCTAGGTTCTAGTGATTAGGGAAGGAAAATGGAAGAAATTGGTATTAGGAACACTTACCCAAATGGTTATGGAGGAGAAAATGGCTTGGAGGTCATCAATGGGGCTTGGAGAAGAGGAAAGAAGTGAAATTTATGAAAATCCCGTATGGTGTTCTGTTTTTGGGGTATTTTAATAACTTGGAAAAAATACCCTTCGCGTTCGCGGGTCCCTGGCCGCGTTCGTGAAGGGTTGACTAACCTGACCTACGCTTTTGGAGTTCTTGGCCGCGTTCGCGTAGGCTTAACCCCACTGGCCTACGCGTTCGCGAGCATAGGGCCGCGTTTGCGAAGAAAAAACTACCCAGCCCCCCAGGCCCCAGCCTAACACTACGTGTTCCCACCCCTGGGGACGCGTTCGCGTAGAAGCACAGTCCAGTGCTTCGTGTTCGCGTCGTCCTCTACGCGTTCGCGTAGAGTAAAATCCCATGCCACAATAATTACCCTTCGCGTTCGCGAGACCTTGGCCGCGTTCACGAAGGGTATTACACCAGACACCAGGAAATCATCAAAAACACCAGATTTTTCCTTCTTTTCACACCCCGTTAGCTACCCGAAACTCACCTGAGCACTCGGGTCTCAAAACCAAACACACACACGACTCCCAAAACATCATTCGGACTTGTTCAAGCTTTTAAATCATCAAAATATCATCAAAACAAGGAATTATTAAATCTCAAAACTCATAGAAATTTCTTAAAACTTCATAAAGCTTAACTTTTCCAATATAATCTGAATCACGTCATTCCAAGTCCGTTCTACACCAAATTTCACAGATAAGTCACATAACATTTATTAAAACTGTTCCGGGATCCAGAACCATAATAAGGACCCGGTAACACGGTTTTCACATAATTATTCATTTTCAAAATCCTTTATTATTCAGAAGACAATTTTTCTTTAAAAATTCATTTCTCGGACTTGGGACCTCGGAATTCGATTCCGGGCATACGCCCAAGTCCCATATTTTCTTACGGACCTTCCGGGACCGTCACATCACGGGTACGGGTTTGTTTACCAAAAATGTTGACCAAAGTCAACTTTATTCATTTAATTATCATAAATTCACTTTTTTCATCAAATTTCAACATAAAGACTTCTCGGCTGCATGCCTGGGCTACGCACGTATATCGAGGTGAGATTATTAGAGGCTTTCGGGGCCTCGAAACACAAATTTAGCTTAATTAACTCAGGATGACCTTTTGGGTCATCACAATCTCCACCTCTAAAACAATCGCTCGTCCTCGAACGGACATAGAAAAGTACCTGAGTCTGAGAAAAGATAGGGATAGCGACTCCTCATATCAGACTCGGACTCCCAAGTAGCCGCCTCGTTAGGCTGACCTCTCCACTTAACACGAACCGAAGGATAACTCTTTCACCTCGACTGGCGAACCTTCCTATCTAATATAGCTACCGTCTCCTCCTCATAAGTCAGATCCTTGTCCAACTAGATACCGCTGAAGTCAAGAACATGAGAAGGATCTGCAATGTACCTCCGGAGCATAGATACATGAAACACTGGACGCACGGCTGATAAATGCGGTGGCAAGGCAAGTCTGTAGGCCACCTCCCCTACTGGATGCACGGCTGATAAACACTGGATGCATGGCTGGTCTCAAAGGACCAATGTACCTAGGGCTCAACTTGCCCTTCTTTCCGAATCTCATCACGCCCTTCATAGGCGACACTCGAAGGAACACCTGGTCTCCCACCATGAAAGCTAAATCTCAAACTCTACGATCTGCATAACTATTTTGCATGGACTGAGTTGTACGAAGCCTATCCTGAATAATCTTAACCTTATCCAAGGCATCCTGGACTAACTCAGAACCCAATAGCCTAGCCTCTCCGGGCTCAAACCATCTGACTGGAGACTGACATCGCCTACCATACAACGCCTCATACGGAGCCATCTGAATGCTCGACTAGTAACTGTTGTTGTAGGCAAACTCTGCTAAAGGAAAGAACTAATCCCATGAACCACCAAAGTCAATAACACAAGCTCGCAACATATCCTCCAAAATCTGAATAGTACGCTCGGACTGTCCGTCCGTCTGAGGATGAAATGCTTTGCTCAACTCAATCTGTGTGCCCAACTCTCGCCGAAATACTCTCTAGAAATGGGGGGTAAACTGAGTACCTCGGTCCAATATTATAGATAAAGGCACACCGTGCAATCTGACAATCTCTCTCATATAGATCTGAGCTAACTTCTCTGCCGAAGATGACACCGCCACAGGAATGAAATGTGCTGACTTGGTCAGCCTATCTACAACAACCTATACTGCATCAACCATCCTCGGAGTCCGTGGGAGTCCAACTACAAAGTCCATCGTGATATGCTCCCACTTCCACTCAGGAAGCTGAATCTGCTGCATTAAACCACCGGGTCTCTGGTGCTCATACTTAACATGCAGACAATTCAAGCACAGAGCTACATAAGCCACAATATCCTTCTTCATTCTACGCCACCAGTAATGCTGCCGCAAGTCCTGGTACATCTTCGCGGCGCCCGGATGAATGGAATACCGGGAACTATGGGCCTCCTGCAATATTAACTCATGAATGACATCAACATCAGGAACACATACACGACCCTGCAATATCAAAACTCCCTCAGCATCAGCTGTGACCTTCTTGGCACGTCCGTGCCGAACCGCATCTCTAAGAGCACACAAATGACGATCATCATACTGCCTGGCGCGAATACGATCATACAACGAAGAACGAGCGGCGGTATGGGCCAAAACGCTGCCCGTCTTAGAAACCTCTAATCTCACAAATCGATTGGTTAATGACTGAACATCCAAAGCCAAAGGTCGCTCTCCAACTGTTAAATAGGCCAAGCTACCCATACTGACTCACTTTCGGCTCAAAGCATTGGCCACCACATTGGCCTTTCCCGGGTGATAAAGAAAATTAATATCATAATCCTTCAGCAACTCTAACCACTTCCTCTGCCTCATATTCAACTCCTTTTGCTTAAACAAGTATTGCAAACTCGTGTGAACAGTGAATACCTCACACGGTACTCCATACAAATAGTGCCTCAAAATCTTCAAGGCATGAACAATAGCTGCAAGCTCCAAATCATGGACTAGATAGTTCTTCTCATAAATCTTCAACAGACGAGAAGCATGGGTTATAACCTTCACATCCTGCATCAACACTACACCAAGCCCAACCCGTGAAGCATCACAATACACGGTATGAGAACCTGAACCTGTGGGCAGTACCAACACTGGTGTTGTGGTCAATGCTGTCTTGAGCTTCTAAAAGCTTGCTTCACACTCTTCAGGCCATCTGAACTGAACACTCTTCTGCGTCAACTTGGTCATAGGGGATGCTATAGATGAAAACCCCTCCACGAACCGACGATAATAGCCTACGAGGCCCAAGAAGCTCTGAATCTCTATGGCTGAAGTGGGCCTAGGCCAATCTCTAACTGCTGAAACTTTCTTCGGGTCCACCTGAATGACCTCTGCCGATACCACGTGACCCAAGAATGCCACAGAACTCAGCCAGAACTCACACTTAGAAAACTTGGCATACAACTGCCGATCCCTCAGAGTCTGGAGGATGACTCTAAGGTGCTGCTCATGCTCCTCTCGGCTGCGTGAGTATATCCAAATATCAACAATGAAAACAATAACGAACGAGTCCAAATAAGGCCTGAATACCCGATTCATCAACTCCATAAAAGAAGCGGGGGCATTAGTCAACTAAAATGACATGACCAAAAACTCATAATGCCCACAAAGAGTGCGAAAAGCTGTCTTGGGCACATCAGACGCCCTGATCCTCAGCAGATGATAACCAGATCTCAAGTCTATCTTAGAGAACACCGTAGAACCCTGAAGCTGATCAAATAAGTCATCAATCCTCGGCAAAGGATACTTGTTCTTGATAGTAACCTTATTCAACTGCCGGTAGTCGATACACATCCTCATTGAGCCATCTTTCTTCTTCACGAACAATACTGGAGCACCCCAAGGAGAAACACTAGGCCTGATGAAGCCTTTCTCCAACAAATCCTTTAATTGTTCCTTCAACTCTGGCGGAGCCATACGATACGGGGGAATAGAAAAGGGCTGAGTGCCCTCAGCTAACTCAATAAAAAAATCAATATCCCTGTCGGGTGGCATACCCGACAGGTCAGCAGGGAATACCTCTGGAAACTCATGAACCACGGGCACGGACTCTACAGAAGGAACCTCAGCACTAGAATCACGAACATAGGCCAAATAGGACAAACAACCCTTCTCGACCATGCGCCGAGCCTTCATATAAGAAATAACTCTGCCAGAAGAATGACTAAGAGTCCCTCTCCACTCTAAACGAGGTACTCCTGGCAAGGCTAAGGTCACTGTCTTGGCATGACAGTCCAAGATAGCATAATAGGGGGATAACTAGTCCATCCTTAATATAACATCAAAGTCAACCATATTAAGAAGCAAGAGATCAACCTGAGTCTCCAGACCACCAATAACTACTACGTAAGCACGGTAGACTCGATCTACCACTATAGAATCACCCACCGGTGTAGACACATGTACAACAGTACTCAAGGAATCACAGGGCATACTCAAATAAGGGGAAAAATATGAACACACATAGGAGAATGTAGAACCCAGATCAAATAACACCGAAGCATCTCGGCTGAAAACTGAAACCATACCTGTAATAACTGCATGAAAAGCCTCAGCAACAAGACGAGCAGGAAAAGCATAACACCGGGGCTGAGCCCCTCCCATCTGAAGATCCCTGGGTCTACCTGCTGCAACCTGGCCTCTACCCCTTGTGGCCTGTGCTCCACCTCTATGAACCTGACCACCACCTCTGGCACCTCGACCACCACCCCTAGCTGGCTGAGGGGGTAAGGGTGCACCTGATGCGGGAACCATGGCACGGGAACCCTGATGCTGAGAACCACCAAACCCTTGGGGGAAAAACCTGGAAATATGCCCCATACCACCACAAGTGAAACAAGACTTTGGCTGCTGAGAATACTAACCTTGGAACTGTCCCTGACGACCAGAATGACCACCCTGATAGATCTGAATCGGCAGTGCACTGATGGGAGCTGAAGTTGAACTGTGAGATACCTGGAGTGCTGACTGATAAGGCCTAGGGGGGATGACCTCTGCCAAAGGAATCTCTGCCTCCAGATGAGGCACCAATGAAACGGCCGAAATGATGAGGTCTCTTGTCAGACCCCTGTCCACCACCCTGGGATAAACCATCTCAATGCGCCTGGCCACATCGGCTGCATCCTGAGAAGAGATGTTAGTATTCGTCTCTCTGGCCATCTGAAGTCTGATGGGCTAGGCTAGACCTTCAATAAATCTCCGAACCCTCTCCCGATCAGTGGGGAGTATCATAATGGCATGCCTGGCCAAAGTAATGAACCTGGTCTCGTACTGAGTGACGGACATGGAGCCCTGCTGTAGACACTCAAACTGCCTCCGAAGATCCTCTCTCTGAGTAACTGGAAGGAACTTCCCCAAGAACAACTCGGAGAACTGAGCCCAAGTCAGAAGTGTAGAACCAGCTGATCAGTTCAAGCAGTAATCTCTCCACTAAGTCTTGGCGGTGCCAGAAAGACGAAATGTAGCAAAATCAACTCCATTAGACTCCATAATGCCCATGTTCCGAAGAACCTCATAACAACTGTCTAAATAATCCTGGGGATCCTCTGATGGTGCACCAGTAAATGTAGTAGTGAATAACTTGGTGAACCGATCCAACCTCCACAGAGCGTCTGCTGACATGGATGCTCCCTCAACTGCTGGTGCCACAATACCCGGCTAAACTACTCCGGGTGTCTGAGGTGCTGGGGTCTGGAACAGAGTGGCAAACTACTCTCTGGCATATGAATAGTAGGATTCTGGGTCCCTCCCCCAGCCTGAGATCCAGCTGGTGCAGTAGGAAGAAGACGGGCCTGAGCCACACTCTCTATGAGTCCCACTAAGCGGACTAGAGCGTCCTGAAGCACCGGGGTGGCAATGAACCCCTCTAGAACCTGAGCTGGTCCAACTGGGACTGTCTGAGTAGGAACCTCACAGGCAAAGTCTACCTGTGGGTCCTGTACTGGAGCTTCTGCTCTAGCTCTGCCTCAGCCTCTAGCACGGCCTCGGCCTCGGCCCCTCGTAGGAGCTGCAATAGGAGTGTCGGGCTGCTGAGCGGAACCAAGCGAAGCACGCGTCCTCGCCATCTGCGAGAGAGTAGAATAGAGACTCAATTAGTATTCAGAATTCAACTGGCACAACAGAGAATGAAAGATGCGAAGTTATTCCTAACTTTGCAGCCTCTAGGGATAAGTACAGACGTCTCCGTACCGATCCCTCTGACTCAACCAAGGTTGTTCGTGAGTTGTGAGACCTAAGCAACCTAGAGCTCTGATACCAACTTGTCACAACCCGAAATCCCACCTTCGGGCCATGACTGCGTCTAACGTTGAACCCGCTAGACAAGCCAATGTTTGAACTAAATAAAACTCATTAAAAACTAAAACGAACAAGATAACTAAGGCCTCGATGTCCCACAATATGAAGGTTAACAAATTACCAAAAATAATATAGCAACTTCGAAATAAAACCCATATACAAATCCCAGAACTGGCGTCACATACTCACACTGTCAAAGAGATTACTAAAACAAAGGTCTGAAAATAAGTACATATGACTGTCTTTGAGCTATAAGGTAAGACAGAACTGAAAATGAAGGGTAGAAGGTGACGCCAAGGCCCACGAACGTCTGCGGGTCTACCTCGATGTCTCTTGAATGAACTGATGGAATGCTCCGACCGTCAGTGACCACTGGGTCCGGCTGCGTAGTCTACACAACATAAAGAAGTGCAGGTGTAGCATCAGTATAACCGACCCCATGTACTGAGTAAGTGCCGAGCCTAACCTCGGAGAAGTAGTGATGCGGCTAGGACCGACAACAATATATGTACCTGTGATTTTCTATATAATAACAGGAAAATATCGACGGAAATAAGCAAGTAAGACAGATACGGGGAGAACACGCTGGGGGTAAAAGGGGCAACAAAATGCTAGCAAAGTAGAACGGGGTAATAACTTAAGTGTAAAAAGTAAGAGCCGGAAATTAATGTCTTAGGACAGATAATGAACAGCAAAAGGCAAAACATGTCCCCTCGTGCATAACCTCACAATCACTCGGCACGGAATGTCCCCTCGTGCATAAATAATAACACTCAGCACGGAATGTCCCATTGTGCAATAAATAATCAATGAACAACACGGCATGTCCCCTCGTGTGATAAATACTAAACAATCAGCACGGCATGTCCCCTCGTGCGATAAATAATAAACGATCAACACGGCATGTCCCCTCGTATGATATATAATAAACAATCAGCACAACATGTCCCCTCGTGCGATAAATAATATAAAAGCAACAATATAATGTGAAAATCAACAATAAGGAGTCTCAAGTGTGTGAAAATACTCAATAAAATTTTATCATCCCGGCAAGGGACTACGCTATAACCAACCTCGTATCAGAAATACAATTTCAACAGTAAAAGCCTCAACTGAAACAAATAACACAATAACTTCCCATGTCATGAAACAACATCCAGGTATCACTTATAAATCACCAATTACTCGAAATACAGAGAATATTAAGAACACGGTATGATTCATCACAATTGACTCACGGGCATGTTTGACCGAAACATATAGGCACTCGTCACCCCGCCTATACGTTGGACATGAATTACACATAGCAAATAAGACTCTATACCTAATCCCTCAAGCTAAGGTTAGGCCAAACACTTACCTCGGCTCCAAAGTGGAAGTCAAGCCTCTAATACCGCCTTTCCTTTAGAATCCGACTCTGAAACGATAATATCTAGACATAATTGACTTAATAACATCAGTAATTATTCAATAACTCAATCCTAACGCCTAATTACCCATTTTCTACCATTCTTTCAAAAATACCAAAATTTGACCCCGGGCCCGCTTGGTTCAAACACGAGGCTCGGACCAAAACCTGATTACCCATTTCCCCACGAGCCTGAATATTTAATTTGCTTTAGAATCCGACCCCAAAATGAGGTTGAATACCCAAAAATTCCATAAACCTAACTCTACCCAAAACCCCTAATTTCTACCTTGTTTTCATGATTTTAGGCCTAGGTTCTAGTGATTAGGGAAGGAAAATGGAAGAAATTGGTGTTAGGAACACTTACCCAAATGGTTATGGAGGAGAAAATGGCTTGGAGGTCTTCAATGGGGCTTGGAGAAGAGGAAGGAAGTGAAATTTATGAAAATCCCGTATGGCGTTCGCGAAGGGTATTACACCAGACACCAGTAAATCATCAAAAACACCAGATTTTTCCTTCTTTTCACACCGCGTTAGTTACTCGAAACTCACCTGAGCCCTCGGGTCTCAAAACCAAACACACACATGACTCGCAAAACATCATACGGAGTTGTTCAAGATTTTAAAGCATCAAAATATCATCAAAACAAGGAATTAAACCTCAAAACTCATAGAAATTTCTTAAAACTTCATAAAGCTTAACTTTTCCAATTTTAATCCGAATCACGTCATTCCAAGTCCGTTCTACACCATATTTTACAGATAAGTCACATAACATATATTAGACCTGTTTCGGGCTCCGAAACCATAATACGGGCCCGATAACACGATTTTCACATAATTATTCATTTTCAAAATCCTTTATTATTTTCAGAAAACAATATTTCTTTAAAAATTCATTTCTCGGGCTTGGGACCTCGGAATTCGATTCCGCGCATACGCTCAAGTCCCATATTTTCTTACGGACCCTCCGGGACCGTCACACCACGGGTCCGGGTCCGTTTACCAAAATTTTTGACTAAAGTCAACTTTATTCATTTAATTATCATAAATTCTATTTTTCATCGAATTTTAACATAAAGACTTCCCGGCTACACGCCCGGGCTGCGCACACGTATCGAGATGAGATTAACGGAGGCTTTCGGGGCCTCGAAACATAGATTTAGCTTAATTAACTCAGAATGACCTTTTGGGTCATCACAGTCTTAGAAATTGCTCATGTACTTGTGACACCGAGTTCTGGGATGTATTTGGGATGTATTTTATTAAAGTGGAAAATAGACTGTGGTTTTCACTTAAATGGATTTCATCTAGTTATTATGTATTAAAGTAAAAGGTAACGATTTTAGAAATATTTAGCAGGAATTTATTTTAAGCTAATTAATGATTGGCTTGCCTAACAGTGGTGTCCGACGCCATCACGACCTTATGGATTTTGGGTTGTGACATCTTCTTTCACACATCACAAGCCCCCAAATATGACTAACTCCAAAAAAATTCTGAGATTTCGGCAGAGTTTCCCCAGAATCTGGGCCTAAACACCTAACCGAGTAACAACCAACCTAACACCACACCCATAACTCAACAAAGTATAACAATATATATGAAAAACACTAATCTCTACATTAACGGCATTACATTAACAGAAGTGGTACTTGGACATGAACTGTACATATTTTATGCCATAAGACGTATAAAGCACCTTTCGAACCACAACCAATTGGCTATACAAACAAGTGAGAATATCTTCATTCCACAATACCCTCGACTTTCGAGGCAACCTCCTTGGCTCACAGACTTTTCCATAGCACTTTCATGGAGGCAATCTCAAGTTCCGGACTTATCTAACAAGGATGAAAAATTACGTACCTTCCATAAGCCAATTACCCATTAGCTTCACCTTTCATAACTTCTGGAACAATAGACAAATGATTCCCAATTACCTTCTTGGACATAGACACATGAAACATCGGGTGCATGGAGAACAACGATGGGGACATCATACGCATTGCTCGTCCTATTTCCCTCAAGATTCCATAAGTCAAAATCTATACTACACCTACTTTACCTTAATTAACAATTCACATAATATATTCATGGAGAATGTCTTAAGAATAATTTGTTCACTTTCTTCAACTCTAAATATCTATGTCGTACACCCAAATTAAACACTTGGCGACCTTCAACAATTATTCTATGATGGGCTAGAATGAATATGAGCATAGAGTACCTACCCAATATTTTCGATCATGGAATGATGTTTCTTATTTGACATGTTTGAACCTACAACTCTCGATAGATTTACTACAAATAGGAATAATGAGGTTCGAGATTGGGCTGAAATTGTTCAAGAATCCATCAATGTACTGAGAAAGGCATTTCAGGAGGTTATATTCTAAGAGACATGAAGGTTACTACCAATCGCGCTGACATAGTTAATCATTGTAATGACATCATTGGTTAGACAGGTTCTAATAGGCAATATGATGCTTCGTGGAGAAAGACAAATAACTCATATCCACCTAGGGATGTGGAACATTAAGGATAGTAAACTCTCCGCACATGACATTGACATAGTCAATGAGTTTTTAAGCCGGGTGTTTAAAGATAACGTAACCTAGGGAGACACTATAGGATAATAACAGAAGGTTTGCGGATGTGCGTAATGAGTTCGCCACGGGTCTTGTGACTTGAAAAGTACTCAGATTCTAATAAAGGACTTGAAAAACATGTGGAGTCGACATGATGCTATGATAACCACAAAAGTGCATTTGGTCTTGACAGAGAGCCTATTAAGGGTCCTTATGAGAAATGAAGTGTTATGGCGACATATAGAAGGATGCGATCTCTCGTGGTTATCCAACCAGGGTTGGGAAACTAACACAATGAATTTACTACTAAGGAGCATAGTCGGAACACGTTGTAGAGGTATAAGGAGAAAATTAACAGTTGTTATGAACTAAACTCGTTTTTTCTATAACAACTCTCAAGATGCAACACCTGGCCACATTATGAGCCGCTACAATATTAGGAACAAGGTGGGTTATTCACTGGGGTATGATCTAGGTGGATTGAAAGTCATACTGAGATGATATAAGATCTTCCCATGAATAATTTGTGTAAATCACAAATTTACGAGAAACTTTATGCGGACAAGTGACCATTTCAATAAACATGTACAAACGATAGGTGCTGAGATATGCTCTTTATGTTACTAGATAGCGAAAGGCGTATATGATGATGCTCACAAAGGGAGTAAAATGATTATTCCAACCATATGTGTCGCTTGCACAGGAGAAAGAGAGTGGCTCAAGAAAGGTCTCAACACTAGACTGCCTTGCATTAGATTCGATACCCTATAGATAAACCTTATGATAGTGCGTGCACAAGTACAAGTGAGTTGGTGTTATCCATTTGGATCATAAGGTTCTAAAAGAAATTTATCAGATATAGTCCTTTGTTGACAATTTAGGGAAACACGTGGAAAATATTGACCTAGGGTTGTGACTCAATTCAAAGAAATTATTATAGAACTCAATTGCTCAAGAGGTTGTAAGTAATATAATTGTGATAAAGAGGCTTCATCAATAATGCGTCTTGTTCAAAGAGTAGATACATTCAATGTCTTATGATTCAGATTCTCGTTAGGACCATGTTTATGCAAGCTCTCAATATAGATGTACATATACAACAAGGAAAAGCATGTGGTGTATAGAATGATATACTAAGGAATAACTTACTTGGTAACTTTAGAATTGTGGGGCAGTGCCTTAACAAATGCCCCTCCACTCCATATTCGTAACATACATTGGTACCATAGTGGAATACCCCCGAATGACATGTCCTACACTTCACGTAATGGGGATGAGGTTCGCTATCTGAATCACCCTACCGACCTGATATTTACCCTTTTTGTATACATCATAAGAAATACCTGTATCCTTCCTCCAGGCCCCCATGGAGGGAGTAACAATCCCAATAACGGTCCAGTAACACATTGCAGAGAATACTCATGACACGACGCCAAATGTTCTTTCCCGCATTCCGGGTAGACCACGATGTGTGTACCAAACCTAGGGCATTTGTTCTTCTTGTGCATCATTTATATATTTTAGTCTATTTTCTTTAGATTTTTCATACTTTAATTATAATATGAGGTTGTTTACGATGTGTATTGCTATATTATCAAGTAAATGATGCAGTAAATAGAGTTGAACTTAATTGAAGTGGAATTGAGCAAAAAAAGAGTTGAAACACAAAATCCTTCAGGTATCTCGCATCTGCGGAAGGAAGGTCGCTTATGCGATATCACATCTGCGAGAAAGGACATACATTTGCGAAAGAAGGCCTGGAAGGAAAGAACTGCTTCTACGATTGACTCATTGCATCTGTGGTAGCGCATCTGCGCTTGAAGTCCGCATATGCGCTTGAAGTCCGCATATGCGCTAGCGCATCTGTGCGTGTAGGACCGCTTCTGCGGAGCCAGTGTTTCCTATCAATGACTGCTTCTGCAATAAGCTATCCGTATCTATGGAGCCGCACCTATGAGGATCCTTCCGCAGGTGCGGCCAACGAGCTTCAGACCTGGGCAGACTTGGAAATTCACATCTCCTAAACTTTAAACCGACAAATACATGACTAGCTCATCTTTGGCATATATTTGGCTTATTTTCAGTCTTTAGACTAGAGAAGACAAGTTTGGAAGCTAGGGTTCTTGCACACACACTTGGGTCTTGAAGATTTGAAGCTTTTGGTAGCGAATTTCTGACTCATTTATGCTCATTTCTTCATTCCTTGTTTTGTATTGTATATCTAAGTGTGTAGTATTTTTTCCAACACTTGAATCTTGTTTATGGGAATATTCATATTTAAAGTGTGGATTATTTGTTGTACTTATGTATTGAACGATTTTTTTATTATGAAGTGATTTATTATTTCTTTAATTATTCTTGTTCTTTAATGTTTCCAAAGGGATTAGTTAACCCTAGACTCGCCCATTAACCTCGAACTAATTTTGGGAAAGATAATTTGGGGTTGGAAAAGATTAATTAACAAGAACTTGAGGCTTTAACCCTCATTTTATAGATTCTACCTTGGGATAGGATTGAACTTCTTGTAGCCATATTCGGGTTTGATTAATCTCTTAATTGTTTTAGGGATAATTCAATTAGAAAGTCTTGTTAGTCTTCGGAAGAAGATAATATAGAATTGTTACCTGTGGCTAATTAACATAAACTCGCTCATATTTATAAAATCGTGAAATACATTGGATCGTTACTTGAGTGTAATTTCCGAAGCATCCATGCTTGTGGCCATTGATCATTTTACTTGCTTTCTAGGTTAGTTTACATTTTTGCAATAATAATAATAATAATAATAATAATAATAATAATAATAATAATAATAATAATAATAATAATAATAATAATAATAATAATAATAATAATAATAATAATAATAATAATAATAATAATAATAATAATAATAATAATAATAATAATAATAATAATAATAATAATAATAATAATAATAATAATAATAATAATAATAATAATAATAATAATAATAATAATAATAATAATAATAATAATAATAATAATAATAATAATAATAATAATAATAATAATAATAATAATAATAATAATAATAATAATAATAATAATAATAATAATAATAATAATAATAATAATAATAATAATAATAATAATAATAATAATAATAATAATAATAATAATAATAATAATAATAATAATAATAATAATAATAATAATAATAATAATAATAATAATAATAATAATAATAATAATAATAATAATAATAATAATAATAATAATAATAATAATAATAATAATAATAATAATAATAATAATAATAATAATAATAATAATAATAATAATAATAATAATAATAATAATAATAATAATAATAATAATAATAATAATAATAATAATAATAATAATAATAATAATAATAATAATAATAATAATAATAATAATAATAATAATAATAATAATAATAATAATAATAATAATAATAATAATAATAATAATAATAATAATAATAATAATAATAATAATAATAATAATAATAATAATAATAATAATAATAATAATAATAATAATAATAATAATAATAATAATAATAATAATAATAATAATAATAATAATAATAATAATAATAATAATAATAATAATAATAATAATAATAATAATAATAATAATAACAATAACAATAACAATAATAATAACAATAATAATAACAATAATATAATAATAATAATAATAATAATAATAATAATAATAATAATAATAATAATAATAATAAATAATAATAATAATAATAATAATAATAATAATAATAATAATAATAATAATAATAATAATAATAATAATAATAATAATAATAATAATAATAATAATAATAATAATAATAATAATAATAATAATANTAGAAGCAAAGGAGATAGAAGGGAAGAGCATACGTTGTTTCCTATGCGTAAGCAATTTAGTGGGAGCAGTAGAGATGAAGAGCGGTTGTGTGAGATAAGCTAGATTCTAGGAGAGGGGTTTAGAATTTTTACCTGTTGAAGAACATATTCATTCTTTAAATTACCCGACGAGTCGCACGTGCGGATGTTTAATCACTTTTGTGCATGCGCTTTTGCGGTGTTTTACCGCTTCTGCGAAAACACTGCATCTGCGGCCTTTTCTTCGTAGGTGTGCTGCATCATATTTCTTAGAGATAGAAATGGGCAGCCACTATTTTGGCACACTCCAACACCTCAAACTTCTTAATTCAACTCTAACAAACATGAAACTTAGCAGATTTGTCAAAAAATAATATAGTAAATGTCACGCCCCAAAATCGAGGGACGAGACCGACGCCTAATCAGATGAACCCAGTCAAGCGGACCTGGTTTGCCTTTTCTACCCCACGTATTACCCCGTGCTCCTAACATACATTATTCCATGTGAGTTAGACAATTTAGATCCAAAGTACGATTTACAACATAAGTTCATTTTCCTCTTTTAACTTTCAACAATAGATAATCCAAAACATACAAGTTACATACAACCTTTCTGATTTGCGATCCTCAGTTACGAGTGAGTACAACTACCGCCCAAAATATACATATATATACAACCCACACAGTGTCTACGGGCCTCTAAGAGTACTAGGAGTTTTACATAAACTTTCCGGCAACAAGGCCCCGACTATACCTTTTACAACATAAGCAAAGAGGATGGTATAGTCCACACACGGCCCCGAGAGGAAATGGGGCTCACAAAAACTGATGAAGAGATGAAGAGGAGGCACCACTAACGGCGGGCTGAGCTACCTGCTAATTAACCACCTACATCCATATAAACGATGTAGCGCCTCCGGCAAAAAGGACGTTAGTACTGTTGAATAGTACTAGTATGTATGAACAAAGTTTATTCTAAGTAAAATCAAATAGTACACAATTGGAGGAGAGTTAGGACAACCACACAGAGACCACATAAATATACAGAAAATCACAATAAAGATTTGACATTTACTCATTTCCAATTATCCATCCGTTCACACTTCACCCTTATTACCTCTCCACCCTTATTACTTCGTGTTGCGGCTTGCAACCCGATCCCACCGTACATTCACATTTCACCCTTATTACCTCTCCACCCTTATTACTTCGTGTTGGGCGTGCAAACCGATCCCACCGTACATTCACATTTCACCCTTATTACCTCTCCACCCTTATTACTTCGTGTTGCGACGTACAACCCGATCCTACCGTACATTCACATTTCACTCTTATTACTTCTAACCCTTATTACTTCGTGTTGCGGCGTGCAAACCGATCCCACCGTACATTCACATTTCACCCTTATTACCTCTCAACCCTTATTACTTCGTGTTGCGGCGTGCAACCCGATCCCACCGTACAATTATATTTTGTAGCAACAATAACAGCCCACAATTAAATCACAAGGCTTCATATCATCAAGAGTACAATTTCATAATAACCAATCAATCATGTATTCACAATAGTCTTTATCAACCTTTAATTAAATCACAAAGATTCTCATCAATCAAGAATATAAATTTATTACAACCAACAATCTGTACGAAGTCAAGCCACAATAACCTTGCCAAACAATGAGTCATATCCGATATTGCCATGGTCATTTATTTCGATTAAATAAATTCACAACTCCTTTTCATCACTTGTTACACAACCCTTAGCACTTAGATACATTCAAACATTTGGGCTTTTTACCATTCTTTTATACCCACATATTCGAGCACTTAATGAACCATGCACTTGATAGAGTAATCACAAAGAAATCATCTTTCACCTCAATACTTCAGAACAATCAATTCACATTTATTCATCAAGAACTCATACTAAATGCTCGGACACCAACAAGGTGACTCTACAAATATTAAAGTTAGCCATACATACCTTGAATCGGAATTCCCTTTTAGTTTCTATCACAATTCACCGAACCGTCTAGCACCGTCAATCTATTCCACAAGGTGACATATTTCACTTAGAATTAGGAATCTTGAATTCAATTGGGCATTTTATCAAACACCATGTGACCCCTTAGATTACTAACCCCCTTTTTAGTGAAAGATTACTTTAACTAGCTTCCCTTTACTAGGTCATGGAAGATTGTTCACATGCATGCAAAGTTTCAACTTTTTCCTTTTCAAGAACCAACCTATGTGTGTTTTATTCTTAACCAAAATATGAGAATTAAAGGAAAATGGGGTGAAGACTTACCTCTTTGACTGAAGAAGATGACAATAACTCGAAAATTTCTGGGCTTGAGTGATTTTGGATAAATCAAATTGGATGATGTTGAAACCTTCTCTCTCAAGAACTCTCTTTTCCTCTCTCTATATTTGGTCATAAAATCACTAAAAACGAAGGGAAGGGGTGTTTTATTAAACAGGGGGTCGGGTTTTAAATTTAGAAAATAGGAGCCCCGACACGAAAATGCGATCAGGAACGCGATCGCATTCCCGTTATGTGGTCCGCATTCCTGTCGCATAATTGGCCCTTGAATGGGCCAAAATTGGAAAAAATAGCCCAGGTACGCGACCACTATGAGGTTCGAATACCTGTTATGCGATTTCATAGTGCGTCACATAACCTCCCTCGCAAAAACAATGGGGCAAGAATGCAACAATTATGCGGTCCGCTTTCCCAAAATGCGATTGCATTTTGGGCCGCATAGTTGTCCTTAATTTGGACAGTATGCTGTCCAGGCATGCGACCACTATGCGGTCTGCATGCCTGTTATGCGATCACATAGTGCGTCGCATAACCACGCAATTCTGGAAAATTTTATCTTATAAGCTTTGGGATGTTTTTTACTTAAAATGCGTCCGTTTTAAGAATTCCTACAGTTATAAAAACACAGGGACCTGTTCGCGCATTATTTTAGACATGAAATTTTACAGGTCTTTACATCCTCCCCCACTTAAAATCATTCATCCTCGAATGAGGATCGGGGGAATCATTTTTTTTTGACAGCACAATACGCAAAACCCCCAATTTTCACTAACTCTGATATTTTCTGGAAATTTCGCCAGAGTTTCCTTTGTAACTGGGCCTATATACCTGACAGAGAGCCCCCGAAACACATTTCCAATTTAATGCTACATAATGCAGTTATTCTAACAACTTGTATATAACCTTGTTGCCTCAACAACTTACATATATTCAATTACTTTAACATTCCATATATACTTCAATTAATCATTACCAATATACACTTTAATTAATCATTTAACCATCACATGAGTTTCACATAATTTCATTTACTCCAACAATTTGCACATAATTCAGTTATCCCATCAAATCATATACAATTCACTTACTTCAACATGCTTATACATAATTCAGTTAACACCACAACTTGCATATCATTTTACTACCATATGAATTGCACATAAATTTTAGCTTACTTCAAAGAGCTGCACATTACCCAAATAATCACAACATACACAAATATGGCACAACTTGAGGTGTTACAATAATAAGGAAATTAGAAGAGTGAAGTGTTCTTGCACAAAATTAAACACAAAGGTGTATTCACTTACAGATGGCAGTTCTCACGATCACTACTAGACTTGTTCAAAATAATGGGGATATTTTTCTTTCATTTCACTTTTCGCTTCCCACGTGGTTTCCTCGACTTGCTGACTTCGCCATAACACTTTAACAGAAGCAATTTCTTTGTTTCTCAATCTACAGACTTGCCTATCAAGAATAGCAATCGGAACCTCTTCATATGACAATTCTTCATCGATTTCAATGGTATCAACTGGCACGATGGCAGCTGGATCTCTAATTACCTTCTTTAACATGGACACATGAAACACTGGATGCACTAATGACATTTCAAGTGGAAATTCCAGCCTATACGCTACTTGCCCTATCCTTTGAGCGATCTGATATGGCCCAACATACCTTGGTCTCAATTTCCCTTTCTTCCTAAATCGCGTCACTCCCTTCATGGGATACACCTTCAAGAATACCAAAATCAACTACTTGAAACTCCAAATCTCTACGACGAATATCCGCATAGGATTTTTGACGACTTTGAGCAGTTTTCATCCTTTCCTGAATGAATATAACTTTTTCCATAGCTTGATGCACGATATCTGGTCCAAACAATTCCGCCTCACCAGCCTCAAACCATTCGATCGGAGACCTACACTTCCTACCTTACAATGCTTCAAATGGGGCCATCTGAGTGCTAACATGAAAGTTGTTATTGTAAGCAAACTCTGTAAGCGGCAAGTGATCATCCCAGCTACCTTTGAAATCTAAAACACAAGCCCGCAACATATCTTCAAGCGTCTGAATAGTCCACTCCTCTTGACCGCCCGTTTATGGGTTGAAAGCTGTGCTGAGATTTGCCTGAGTACCCAAACCTTGCTGAAATTTTCTCCAAAAGTTAGTTGTGAACTGTGCCCCTCAATCCGAGATAATAGAAACTGGAGTGCCATTAGTTGTGAACTGTGCCCCTCAATCCGAGATAATAGAAACTGGAGTGCCATGGAGTCTGACTATTTCTTTGATATACAACTGAGCGTATTGTTCTGCAGTATCGGTGGACTTGACTGGTAAGAAGTGAGCTAATTTCGTGAGTCGATCCACTATCACCCAAATTGAGTCGAACTTGCGTTGAGTGCAAGGTAACCCTGCCACGAAGTCCTTATTGATCATCTCCCATTTCCACATCGGTATTTCCACGAGCTGCGTCAACCCACGGGCTTCAGATGCTCGGCCTTCACTTGCTGACAATTCGGATACTTAGCCACAAAGTCCGCCACACCCCTCTTCATACCATTCCACCAATAAATCTCCTTGAGATCGTGATACATTTTAGTAGAACCTGGGTGAACAGAATACCTGGAATTATGAGCCTCTGCCATTACCCTCTCCCGGAGATCATCCACATCTGGAACACATAATCTCCCTTGACACCGCAAGATACCGTCATCATTGCCGAGTGAAAATGCTGAAGTCTTGTGATTCAAAATTGCTCCCCTCAATTGCGCCCAAGCCGGATCCCTGAATTGCTTTCTCTTGACTTCCGCTACAAGTGAAGACTCTGCTCCATTACACACCACGACATTCCCCTCATCTGAGATTGAGAGACAGACCCCTAGACTGGCCAACTGATAAACCTCCCGAGCCAAAGGCCTCTAACTGGCTTCTAAATGTTCCAAGCTACCCATGGATTTCCGACTAAGAGCGTCGGCCACCACATTCGCCTTCCCTGGATGGTACAAAATATTCATATCATAATCCTTAAGCAATTCTAACCACCTCCGCTGCCGTAAGTTCAATTCCTTATGCTTGAATAAATATTGAAGACTCTTGTGGTCTGTGAACATGTCCACATGGACCCCATAAAGATAATGCCGCCAGATTTTCAATGCAAACACAACCGCTGCGAGCTCCAAATCATGCATCGGATAATTCTTCTCGTGATTCTTGAGTTGCCTTGAAGCATACACTATAACCTTTCCACATTCATCAACACACACCCCAAACCAACTCTTGAAGCATCACAATAAATCAAGAATCCCTCTGAATCTTCTGGCAAGGTCAACACTGGCGCCGATGTTAATCTCGACTTCAATTCATGTAAACTCTTTTCACAAGCATCGGACCACTGGAACTTAACCGCTTTTTGCGTCAGCTTAGTCAATGAGGAGGCGAGGGTAGAGAATCCCTCCACAAACCTCCGATAATACCCAGCTAGACCCAAGAAACTACGAATCTCTGTCGGGGTCGTTGGTCTAGGCCAATCTTTTACCGCTGTAATCTTTTGGGGATCAACCCGAATCCCTTCCCTGGAAACAACATGGCCCAAAAAGATGACTGATTCTAGCTAAAACTCAAATTTTGAAAACTTTGCATATAATTGATGTTGATGAAGAGTCTACAGAACTGCCCTAAGGTGATTAGCATGATCTTCCCGACTTCGCGAATAAACAAGGATGTCGTCAATGAAGACAATCACAAAGGAGTGAAGAAACAGCTTGAAAACCCAATTCATAAGATCCATAAATGTTGTTGGGGCGTTGGTTAGCCCAAAAGACATTACCAAAAATTCAAAGTGCCCATAACGAGTCCTGAAGGCGGTTTTAGGGATATCCTGCTCCCTGATCTTTAGCTGGTGATACCCGGACCGTAAGTCAATCTTTGAGAAAAAACTAGCACCTTGCAACTGATCAAACAAATCATCTATCCGAGGTAGTGGATATTTATTCTTGATAGTGACCTTGTTGAGCTGCCGATAATCAATACACATTCGAAGTGATCCATCCTTCTTTCTGACAAAAAGAACCGGTGCGCCCCAAGGCGACACACTTGGTAGAATGAAACCCTTTTCTAATAGATCTTTCAATTGTTCTTTTAACTCCCTCAATTCTGCTGGCGTCATCCTGTAAGGTGGAATAGATATTGGCTGCGTATCTGGCAATACATCAATCCCGAAATCGATCTCTCTATCTGGAGGAATTCCAGGAAGCTCATCCGGAAATACTTTAACAAACTCATTCACAACCGGCACAGTCTCAGGAGCAGGCACCTCTGAAGTGGTGTCCGCAACCTGGACCAAATGATAGATGCATCCCTTCCTAATCATCTTGGAGGCCTTAAGATAGGAAATAAACCTACCTCTCGGCACAACATCATTCCCCTTCCATTCGATAACTGGCTCATTAGGAAACTCGAGCCTCATAATTATGGTTCGGCAGTCGAGTTTAGCAAAGCGCGAGTAGAGCCAGTCCATTCCCATGATAACATCAAAATCTACCATCTCTAACTCAATCAGATCGGCCGTGGTATCTCGACCACACACCGTGAAAACCCAATTCCTGTAGACTCGCGCGGCCGTATAGAATCACCAATCGGATCGACACTGAGAATGGCTCATGAAGTTGTTCGAGTTCTATCCCAAAACTCGAAGCAATAAATGGAGTAACATATGACAATCAAGATCGGCGATCAATAAGAGTATAAACATCATGTGATTGGGCAGTCAGAATACCTGTGACAACATCTGGAGAAGCCTTCGCACTCTGGAAGCCACTCAAAGCATAGAACCGACTGGGTCCCCCTTGAACCCGTGCTCTACCCCTAGCTGCATCGCGCCCTGCTAGAGCTGGAGGGCGTGCTGAAGATATGGCAGCTGAAGAACTGGACGGCTGAGCAGCACCCCTACCTATGCCCTGACTGGGTGCACGACAATCTCTCTGAACATGGCCTATCTTTCCGCATCTATAGCACATCGGTATACCCAAGTAACATTACTTAGAATGGGACCTCCCACACTTAGGACATAGGGCCCTCCGCTGCTGCTGGAACCTACCACCAGAACGACCCGATTGATGGAACCTCCTGCAGTCCGAACCGGGCCCAGAGTGACCTCCATGCTGATAACTGTGCCCTGATGACGGTGCACTGGCTGAGGACTGAGCATAGGACTGAGATGGCCCTGATTACCCTCTTCCTAGGGCTGATCTCGCACCTCCCACTGAAGTCCCAGGGTTTCCCACTGACCAGGCCCTACTACTACTTTCTCTCTCCATTCTTATCTTCAATTTTCGAGCCTCTGTAGCCTGGGCGAATCCCACAATCTTCCCATAGTTCAAATCTTAGTGCAAAGAAGATGTAGCAGACCCATTGACCTTCGAGGAGGCTCAGCGGTTTTGTTCTTTGGTAAGATTTGATGATCTTTGTGTCTTTCTTACCTTTGTGTTTCATTTTCTAACTGAAGCTTCTCTTTCATAGGCTTTTGACAAGCTCAAGTCCGAGTTGCTTCGTTGCGAGGCTCGGTTGCAAAAATTTTTGGACGGGGAGAAATCCCTCAAGATTCTTTGTAATAAAAAGGAAAAGGAGTTGACGCACCTTCGGTACGAGGTGAATCGATTCCAGAACTACAAAGACCCCCTCGAGAGACAGGTAACCTTCATTTCGATGTTATTTATATTTCTCCTCCTATCTTCTAAGGTAAACATTTTGATATTTCAGCTGCAGATAAAGACGGAGGACTTGGAACGCCTCTGGGGATAAGTTGGCCAAGACTACCATGAGTGAAGTGAGCTAAGGGCTCAGATAAATGCCCATGTTGCGACCAAGAGGAATGCTCTGGAAAATGGCTCATTCCAGATGAGCAGGGTTACATGGCTCGAGTCTGAACTTTTGAAGATGAAGGCCTAGGTCGTGGACGCCCGAGCTAAAGCTGAAGAGATTCAAGCTAAGGATGATAAGAAAGTGGTTGTCTATTTGAAGGATGTTGTCGATGCTCGAGCGGAGTTGAGAGGGGCTTCTGATTGTGAGAGCAGGAGAAGTTACTATGCCCGATGTAGATCCCGAAGGGAAACCCTTGAGGAATCCACGCTAGGGGCTTCGATCTCTCAGAAGAGATAGAGCAGGCTAGGACGGATGAATACGACGCCAAACTTCTCGTATCTGATTCCGAGGACAATGAGGAAGAGGCCGATAGAGTCGCAGTCCCTGAGGGGAAAGTAGTCTAGGCTTTCTTTTTCTGCTTTGTATAAGACTCCATGTGAGAACACTTGTGAGTGTATATTTGTAATACATATCTATATGAAATTTTTTTTTGATACTTTCAATTTGCTTGTATCTACTCTCCTTTTGTCTTTGCATTTCAATTGTCGATAGCTGGTCTGACAAATTGGACTTCGGGGTCAAAAACCCTTAGGTTTGAAGATTGGCCCTGAAGCTTGTTAAGATGGCCCGTAGGCTCTCATACATTTTCCCTTAGGCGTTTTTAGGTTGGTCCGTAAGCTCTTATGTATTGGCCCTTAGGCGCTTTTTAGTTAATCGTTTAAGGCTCAGTCCTTGAGTCAGGTTTCGACTCGATGTCATCGACCCTTAGGTTTTTGAATTGGCCCTGAGTCGGGCGTCCCCGAGTCGCGTTAGTTTGGACGGAGCCTTATGACCATAGTCATTGTGTTTGGCCGGAGCCTTATGACTGTAATCATTGTGGTTGGTCGTAGCCTTTTGACCGTGGTCATTGCGTTTGGCCGTAGCCTTTTAGTCCCCGAGTGAGGTAGCCTCAACGTCTATATCGAGGGTATGCCTTTTTAGGTGTAAAGACCCATAGAATTCTTAACCAAAAACGATGCCCAGTTAGATCCCCATGTTGATATAGCCGTAGAAATTCTTAGGTTCGGACCTCTTAGGAGTGAAAAGTACTCCCGGACTTACAGGAAGAAAACAAAATTTGCGAAGTGATGCAAATCTGCGGTCCACTATGCGGTTGCATGTCAGGTATGCGGACCGCATAATGGCCGCATAGTAGGAAAGTTTGCTGACCATTTTTAGGGCAACTATGCGGCCCAAAATGCGATCGCATTAAAGTATGCGGGCTGCATAGTTCATCGCATCTTTGCGTTCGAGTTTTGCGGGGGGAGTTATGCGGAGCATTATGCGACCGCATAACTGTTATGCGGTACACTATGCGACCGCATAACAGGTATGCGGACCGCATTGTTTCCACATACCTGGGCAGGCCACTTTTCTTTTTCGCCCAGCTGAGGCCAGTTATGCGGCAGGTTTGCGGACCGCATAACAAAAATGCGATTGCATTTTGGACCACAAACCTGCGTCAGGGCACCCACTTCCTAACTTTTAAACCCGACGCCAGACCAATATAACACCTATCCCCCATCATTTTTAGCCATTTTTCTGATATATTAAAGTGAGTTAAGGGAGAGTTCTATGGAGAGGGTTCCATGTTCATCAATTAATCATCAATCACCACTCAAGGCTTGGGAGTAATCAACTAGAGTACAAATTCTTGCACTTTAAGAGGTAAAGTTTCAACACCCCAACCTTGATTTCCAGGTTATAGCTAAATGGTCCATGGATAGGTTAGTTCATGGGAATGGGGATAGAGACCTTGCATGCACGTAATCAAGTAATCCCAATCTTATATGGGAAATGGGTTAGAGTAATCTTTCACTAAAAAGGGACCATGCAACCTTAATGAACACATAATGTTTGATACAATGTTCAAGTGAGCTAAGGCCATAATAAATATTCCTAATTTTGGGTTCAATTGTGCTACATTGTGAATTAGATTGAAGGTGCAAAAGGGTCCGGCAAATTGCGGTAGAAACTAAGGAAAACACTAATTGAGGTATGTATGGCTAACTCTAATCTTCATAGGAAGAACTTATTGGTGTTCTAATCCCGGGTATGAGTCCTGTCACACCTCCTTTTCACTACCCCAGGATTAATGAAGGGGTAATAAGGGAGTTTTTGCACTTTAAGTGACATTATTCGGATTTGGGATTTATTCTTAATTTTTTCAGAGTCACCACCCCGATTTTTGACGATGTTCCGGGACACCGTTTATTTATTGAAATCCCAAACCGAGGAATTTTAGACTCTGTTTTAATTTGTCTGCGAACATAAATCAGAGTAAGAAATTATGTTAACACGAGAGAAGGTGTTAGGCATTCCCGAGTTTCGTGGTTCTAGCACGGTCGCTTAACTATTATTATTTGGCCTAAATTGTCTGATTATTTATGTATTTTTCCTATTGTGCATTTAGCCTTTTTTAACTTTTAGCCGCTTTTGACATTTATGGATTAATCTTGGAAACAAGTCACGATGACGTGCACTTGTCTACTTTTTGACATATTACAATTGCACCATATGAAATGCACCCGCAATTACAACACGTCATTATAATATAGTTTCAAGTTGAAGTCGGAGACATGAGTTGTCACACCCGAATGTATAATATCCAGTCAAGACTATGGTCGTGACGGTTTTAGAATGCCTATTTGAGGCGATGTTCAACTTTTCTCTAAGTTTTGGAATTTTCATCTAAATGAGGTATTTTTAGCTTAACGAGGTATGTATATAAATTATTTTTGATATTTTATAGATTTATCTCGGGACAAGTCACGATGGCGTGCACTTGTTATTTTTGGACACATCACAATCGTGTCACATGAAATGCACCCGCGAATGCTACGTGTGATTTTATTATTGTTTAGAGTTAGAGTCAGGGGCACGAGTTGCCACACCCGAGAGTAGATTATATAATCATGACTATGGTCATGACGATAAAATGCTTATTTAAAGCAATATTTGATTATTCCGAGTTTTGACAATTTTAATCTAAAAGGGGTTTGTCCTTAACCTATAGGATATGTAGAAAAGTCGTCTAGAATTAAATTTACTATCCTAAAGGACAAGTGTTTGGAGGCTATGGCCATGTTTTAGCCCAATCCAATGTTTTCCCCTTTTGGCCACTCCTAACTATGGCTAATTGTGAAAGAAGGGAAGCTATGTAATTCAATTATACCAATCAAGGAAAGTTTTGCAAAAATCTAAAAAAAAAAAGAACTACTAATTTACCAATCACATATTTAAAGAACCAGATAAGCACGTTCAGCCACATTTACAACATTAGACTAAAGTGTTTGTTCAATTTCAGACATGTTATTTAGTTCATAACTCATATACATATATTAAGATTTCATATGTTACTGTTACGGATTCATAATACTTAAACAAAACGTACTCTGAGTTTGATGGAAATAACAAATCTGTTCAAAATTTATCAAAGGCAAAACTGACAGTTTGTTTAGGTAAATCATAGGATTTTATGAGAACGGGTATATGATAATGAAATCTAAAGTTTGAACAGGTTAGCCTTAATCTCATCATCCTACAAAATTGAGTGATAATTGAAATATTGTACCCATCTTAAAAAAGGGGAGGGGTGTAGTGATTTCAAAGGCCAGTCCTTATACATGTAACGACCCGACCGGTCATTTTGCGTATTAGGACCCTGTTCCCCTAAATGAAACTTCCCATAGCAGCTGCGTGTGATTTGTGACTTGCGGTGACGGGTGGTTCGGGATTTGGAAGTCTTTAGAGTGCTATAGGAACACTAGTTCCTTAAGGTTGGCCTTTTTAGCCAAGTTTGACTTCGGTCAACATTTGTTTAGAAAATGACCTCAGAATTAAGTTCCGACAGTTTCAGTAGCTTTGTATGATGATTTCGGACTTGGGCGTATGTTCAGAAAAGGTTTTCGATGACCCGGGAGCATTTCGACGGCCAATATGGAAATCAGGATTTCCTTAAGTTTGAAATTTGGTTTGGAACGTGATTTTATGTTATCGAAGTCCGAACATAATTTCGAGACCTCGAATAGTTCCGTTATGTCATTTGTTACTGGCCTGCAAAATTTGAAGTCATTCTAAGTAGTATAGGTTGTTTCGGCGCATCGTTATAGAAATCAAGAACTTGAAGTTCTTACGCTTGATTCAATTTGGTTTTGGGGTCAAATTCTAAGTTTTGTTGTTGTTTTTTGCATTCTAGAAATTTAAGCGAGTCTGTATCATGAGTACAGACTTGCCAGTGCCTTTGGACGGGGTCTCGAGGGGCTCGGGTGAGTTTTGGACCCCCGGGATCTAAATTCAAGAAACCAAAAATTTCTCTATCTGGTTTTCTTCTTCGCGATTGCGGAGGGGGGGGGGGGCTGCCT
>ML243570.1:101893-145340 GCA_005239495.1 Nicotiana undulata
GGGGGGGGGGGCGCGTTCGCGAAGAAGGAGTGGGGCTGGGCGGATGAATGCTCTATGCATTCACGAAGTCCCCTCCGTGATCAAATGGGTTGGGTCCTTGACCTTCGCGATCGCACCCTCCTCCCCGCGTTCGCGATGGGTTGAATCCCTGACCTTCGTGATCGCACCCTTGTCTCCGCGTTCCCATAGTGGTAGGACGGGACCAGTACCGGTTACTCTTCGTGTTCGTGCGATATCCACCGCGTTCGCGGAGGTCTAGCTGGCTAGCCTTCACGATTGCGGGCCCCCTCCCGCGTTTGCATATTAGGGCCCCAGGGGGCCTGGACCATTGGCCTTTGCGATCGCGAGCTTCTTGTCGCGATCGCGATGAAGGGGAAGCTGGGCAATATATCTTCTTCAAAAACTCGGGATTTTTCATTTCTTAGCATAAGAGTCCATCATTTGAGAGCTTGGGGAGTTTGGAGAAAGTGTCCCACGACCTAGCTGCTAAAGAGGTAAGTTAATTACACTCTTATACTAGTTTCGAACATGAATTACTAGTTAAATTCCCTACTAAATCATTGAAAATCAAGAATTGGTAGTAAATTAGGGTTCTTGAGGAAATTGGTAAATTGTCCATTTATTGTTATGAATTCAAGTAGAAATCTCATATTAATGATCCTTAGGCTATGGGTGAGTGATTCCTTTGAGAATTCTCGGAATTCGAGCATGCGGGCCCAGGGTTGAATTTTGGGAATTCTTCAAGAATGTTAAGTTTTTGAATAAATAGGATAATTTATCTACCTTGAGCTTGAATTGATATAACTATACCATATTTGGCTAGTTGCGAGTCCTCGGCTGTAGAGATTCAGAGTTTCGGGCGCATCTTTGGTCCGAGGGGTAGATTCGACACGAAGTGAGTCTCCTTTCTAACCTTGGAAGAGGGAATTGTCCCCCTAGGTTATTTAAATGCTATGTGTACTTTTTTGGGGGCTACGTACGCACCAAGTGACGAGAGTCTGTACGTAATAGCTATTATTGTTATGTCCGGCTAGTTAGGCCCACAACATGCCTTTTATTCTTCCTTGTAATGACCTATATGTTAGAAACACCTGTTGCGCGTAGTAGTGTTTTCTCTAAGATTTAGTGGCATTTGACTTGAAAAGTAAATGTACATATATGGGATCGGGTCGTACGCCACGGCGGAATTGAGAGGTAACTGGACATATATGGGATCGAGTCGTACGCCACGGCGAAATTGAGAGGTAATTGGATATATATGGGATCGGGTCGTACCCCACGGCGGATTTGAAAGGTACTTGTAATATATATGGGAGTGGGGCGTACGCCACGGCGGATTGAAAGACATAGTCATTTGTGGTTCAGTCCAGTTGTCTTACCCTTGTGTGCGCTTCGCTATTTGGCACTGTTTTCATTGATATTGACTTGACTGATATTTGGGGGAAAAGGAAAGTGTACATTGTTGTTATTCTCAGTAGTTACCTGGATTTCTGTACTTGATGTGTATCTGCTGCTTACTGCCTCACATGTCTACTGCATTTCGTTATATCCTGTCTTATATCATTACTGTTGGACATTAGTGAGTGTCAAGTCGACCTCTCGTCACTACTTCTTCAAGATTAGACGGGATACTCACCGGTTACATATTTACTTATGTACTCATGCTGCACTTTTGTACTTAACTGTATAGGTTCTGAGGCAGGTGCATCTGCTTATCAGAATGGAGCTAGATATTGACTGTAGCGGGCCTTACTTCACGGTGAGCTGCTTCTCCTGACGATCCTCTGCAGCGCCATGGAGTCTTCTTTTGTTTATCTTCGCGTCTACTAATTTCAGACTGTGGGATTTTATATATATATTTTGTCTCTTGTATATTCAGCTAGATTGCCCGTGACACTCGTCACACTAGTTCCTGACACACGCTTCTTTATGGCTATTATATCTACCACTGAGTTATTATCTTTAGATATCATGTTTATACTTGTCAAATTTGGTAAATGATGAACTATATAATCAAATGAAAACGGGAACACTTAGTGAAATTTATGTTGGCTTGCCTAACCCCGCAGTTGGGCGCCATCACGACCTGAGTTAGGATTTTGGGTCGTGAGAATACAAAAATGCATAATGAGTTCATACAAATAGATGTATCTTACATCATATATCCTACTACGGGGTTACTACTGTCAGAGCTCTAGGTTCACGTAAGTCTCACGAGTCACGGGCAGGCCCGATAGAGTCTTGCGGGTCGGTACAGAGACGTCTATACTTATCTTCAGGAGGCTATAGGGTGTTAGGAAACTTCTCTTTGTTCATATTTTATCGTGCAATCGATGATGTACTCAAACTTATTCTTCTATTCTCTCACATATGGTGAGGACGCGTGCATCAGATGTTCCTAATCTGGGAGATGCCGCTACCCCCGCCGCTCGAGGTCGTGGTAGAGGCAGGGGTAGGGTACCTGACCGAGGTAGGGGACGAGGGCGTCCCAGAGCTATACAATTCGCACCACCAGAGGACCCTATCATAGAGGAGCAGGATGATGTGCCTCCAGTAGCACCTGCTCCAGTAGACTTTATGACGGCGCTGGGCTGCAGGAGGTCATGGGCCATATGATGAGATTCATGGACACCATGTCCTAGGAGAGCCTATTTCCAACAGATCCTGCCACTTCTCAGGCTGGAGGGGGAGTCTAGACCCCTACCGCTCACGCCGCAGGACAAGCAGCAGTAGTACACCATACCCCGGGTACACCGCCCGTGGGTAGGATCCAGCTTGTAGCAGCAGCACTAGGGCCCAAGCCAGTTGTAGAGGGTGATCAGCAGATGATGTTGGATAGATGGACTCGACTACGCCCTCCAGTCTTCGAGGGTGAGCGAGGTGAGGATGCCCAGGACTTCATCGATAGGTGCAGGGATAGACTGCACAACATGAGGATCTTGGAGTCTCATGGGGTCGACTTTACTACATTTCAGTTAGAGGGAAGAGCTTGCAGGTGGTGGCAGTCTTATATACTCAGCAGGCCAGCAAGTTCTCCTCCGGTTACCTGGGAGCAATTCACATAGATGTTCTTGGACAGATATATTCCACCCTCTAAGAGGGAAGAGCTGCAGGGTCAGTCTGAGCGGCTAGAGCAAGGGCAGATGTCGGTGACGGATTATGAGGCTAGGTTTTCAGAGCTATCTCGCCATGCACTCATGTTATTGCCTACAGATATCGAGAGGGTGCAGAGGTTTGTAGCAGGATTGCATCCGTGTATTAGGTCCACCATGGCTCGAGAGGTGGAGATGGTTATTCCCTATCAGCTCGTAGTGGAGATTTCTCGTAGGATCGAGGGTTATCGGTCGAGGAGCAGGGAGCATGGTCAGCAGGACAAGAGGGTCAGGTTCTCAGGGGATTTCAGGGATGCTCCAGCTAGGAGCAGGGGTCAGTTCGTGGGTGGTCAGCCCAGCATGCCTTCATATTCAGCACATCCACTACCTCTTCGAGGTGGTTCAGTGAGGCCTCAGCTCAGTGCCATGCCAGAGCGCTCCTACCGTTCTCCAGCCATCCAAAGTTCACCCAGTGGTTATTCTAGTCACTAGAGATCCTCCAGTTCTTACCTCAATGCTATGTCGGAGGGTCCACACCGCTCCCCGGCCACTCAGGACTCTTCTTCGAGGAAGCAGGCTATGATACCTAGGGTTTGTTATGGGTGTGGGGAGTCAAGTCATATGAAGAGGTATTGTCCCAGGCTTTAGGGCAAGGCAGTGCAGCAGGGTTATAAGCCTATGGGTTCAGCACCAGCAGTCCGAACACCTAGAGGTGGAGGACAGGTCGACAGGGGTCGTCCTAGAGGGGGAGGCCAGTCAGGAGGGGGTCAGTCAGCTCCGGTTCACTCTGGGGGAGCTCAGTCTTCAGGTGTTACAGCCAGATTTTATGCCATTCCGGCCCGATCAGATGTAGTGGCCTCAGACGCCGTGATCACAAGTGTTATCTCAGTATGTGGTAGAGAGGCTTCAGTACTATTTGATCTAGGATCCACGTATTCATATGTTTCAGTACTATTTGCTCATTTTCTGGACGTTCCTCGTAAGTCCTTGGGTTCTCCTTCATATGTGTCCACTCTTGTGGGTGATTTTGTGGTGGTAGACCGGGTCTATCGGTCTTATGTGATTACCTTCTGCGGATTCGTGACCAGAGCGGACCTTCTATTGCTCGACATGGTTGATTCTGAGGTTATTCTGGGCATGTATTGTCTATCTCCTCATCATGCTGTGTTGGATTGCCATGCCAAGACAGTTACTTTAGCCATGCCTGAGTCGCCTAGGTTGGAGTGGAAGGGTTCTTCAGTTAGTGCATCCAGCCAGGTCATTTCTTTCGTGAAGGCTCGGCATATGGTCGAGAAGGGGTGTTTGGCTTACCTTGATTATGTGCGGGACACCACTGTCGAGTCCCCGACTATTGATTCAGTGCCAGTGGTTCGAGAGTTTGCAGATGTGTTTCCTTCAGACCTTCCCGACATGCCTCCAGATCGAGACATTGATTTCTATATTGATTTAGCTCTAGATACCAAGCCTATTTCCATTCCCCCGTATCATATGGCTCCTAAGGAGTTGAAGGAGTTGAAGGAGAAGCTTGAGGAGTTGTTGGCTAAGGGGTTCATCAGGCCGAGTGTATCACCATGGGGTGCTCCAGTTCTATTTGTGAAGAAGAAGGATGGGTCTATGCGGATGTGTATTGATTACCACCAGTTGAATAAGGTTACTATTAATAATAAGTATCCTCTACCGTGCATTGATGATTTGTTTGACCAGTTGCAGGGTGCTCTTGTGTTTTCCAAGATTGATTTGAGATCAGGTTATCATCAGTTGAAGATTCGGGCTTCAGATGTTCTGAAGACTGCATTTCGTACCAGATATGGCCATTATGAGTTCTTGGTGATGTCTTTTGGTTTGACTAATGCCCCAGCAGCATCATGGATTTGATGAATAGAGTATTCAGGCCGTATATTGATTCCTTCGTCATTGTCTTCATTGATGACATCTTGATTTACTCACGAAGCCTGGGTGAGAACGAGCAGCATTTGAGAGTTGTGCTTCAAACCTTGCTAGAGTAGAAGTTATATGCTAAGTTCTCCAAGTGTGAGTTCTGGTTAGAGTCTGTGGCATTTTTGGGGCATGTGGTATCCGGAGAGGGTATCAAGGTTGATCCACAGAAGATTGAGGCAGTTCAGAGTTCGTCGCGTCCTACTTCAGCTACAGAGATCAGGAGCTTTTTGGGCCTAGCAGGCTATTATCACCGATTCGTGGAGTGGTTCTCTTCTATTGCAGCTCCATTAACTAGATTGACTCAGAAGAATGCCCCATTTCGATGGTCCGACGAGTGTGAGGCGAGCCTTCAGAAGCTCAAGTCAGCATTGACCTCAACACTAGTTCTGACATTGCCTTCCGGTTCTGGGATGTATATTGTGTATTGCGACGCTTCACACGTTAGGTTGGGATGTGTGTTGATGCAGGACGGGAGAGTTATTGCTTATGCTTCGCGCCCGCTGAAGGTTCATGAGAAGAATTATCCTGTGCATGACTTGGAGTTTGCAGCGATTGTTCATGCTTTAAAGATTTCGAGGCACTACTTGTATGGTGTGTCTTGTGAGGTTTATACCGACCACCGCAGTTTGCAGCACTTGTTTAAGCAGAGGAATCTTAATTTGAGGCAGCGCAGATGGCTTGAGTTGTTGAAGGACTATGATATCACCATTCTGTATCATCCGGGCAAGGCAGATGTGGTAGCAGATGCTTTGAGCAGGAGGGTAGAGAGTATGGGTAGTTTGGCCTACATTGCAGCGGAGGAGAGACCTCTAGCCTTGGACATTCAGTCCTTAGCTAATCGCCTAGTGAGATTAGACCTTTCGGAGCCTCATTGAGTTCTAGCTCATATGGTGGCTCAATCTTCGTTATTGGGGGAGATTAAGGCTCGACAGTTCGATGATCCGTGTTTTGCAGAGCTTAAGGAGACAGTGGTCCAAGGTAGGGCCAAGGAGGTTACTTTGAGCAAGGATGGTGTTCTGAGACTCCAGGGCCGTTTGTGTGTTCCTAATGTTGATGGCCTGAGGGAGAGGATTCTAGAAGAGGCACACAGTTCTCGGTATTCTGTTCATCCAGGAGCGACAAAGATGTATCGTAATTTGAAGCAGCATTACTGGTGGAGGCGGATGAAGAAAGACATTGTGTAGTATGTGGCTAGGTGTCTTAATTGCCAGTAGGTTAAGTGCGAGCATTAGTGGCCAGGAGGTCTGCTTCAGCAGATGCCCATTCCTGAATGGAAATAGGAGCACATCACTATGGACTTCGTAGGTGGGTTGCCTCGGACCTTGCGGAAGGTTGACGCGGTTTGGATCATTGTGGATAGATTGACCAAATCAGCGCATTTCATTCCTGTGGCTACTACTTACACTTCTGAGAGGCTAGCCCAGATCTACCTTCGGGAGATAGTCAGGTTGCACGGTGTGCCGATGTCCATTATATCATACCGAGGTCCTCAGTTCACCTCGCACTTCTGGAGAGCGTTGCACCGTGAGATGGGCACTCAGATAGATCTCAGCTCAGCATTTCACTCTCAGATTGATAGCCAGTCAGAGCGTATAGTTTAGATATTGGAGGACATGCTCAGGGCCTTTGTGATTGACTTTGGGGGTCCGTGGGACCAGTTCTTACCTTTGGCGGAGTTTGCGTACAATAATAGTTATCAGTCCAGCATCGAGATGGCTCCATTTGAGGCTTTGTATGGCCGGCAGTGTCGTTCTCCTATCGGGTGGTTTGAACCTGGCGAGGCTAAGTTATATGGCACGGATCTGGTGAGAGATGCTTTGGAGAGGGTGACGATAATTCAGGAGAGGCTCCGCACAACTAAGTCCACGTAGAAGAGTTACGCGGATCAGAGGGCGCGTGATGTAGCATTTATGGAGGGAGATAAGGTTCTGCTGAAGGTTTCGCCGATGAAGGGCATTATGATATTCGGGAAGAAGGGCAAGCTAAGCCCCAAGTTTATAGGTCCTTTCGAGGTGTTGAGGCGAGTCGGAGAGGTTTCTTATGAGCTTGCTTTACCTCCCGCCTTATCAGGGGTTCATCAGGTCTTTCATGTATCCATGCTCCGGAGATATCACGCCGACTTCTCTGACGTGGTTGATTTCAGCACTATTTAATTGGATGAGAAGTTGGTCTACGAGGAGGATACAATTGCTATTATTGATAGACAAGACCGCCAGTTGAGGTCCAAGAGAGTTTCTGCAGTATAGGTCCAGTGGAGGGGCCAACCAGCTGAGGAGGCGCCCTGGGAGTCCGAGGAGGACATGCGGAGCAGATATCGACAGCTATTCAGCACTTCATGTAAATAAGGGGAGAATGAAACAACCCGACTGGTTATTTTGCGTATTAGGACCCTGTTCCCCTAAATGAGACTTCCCATAGCGGTTGCGTGTGATTTGTGACTTGCGGGGACGGGTGGTTCGGGATTTGGAAGTGTTTAGAGTGTTATAGGAACACTGGTTCGTTAAGATTGGCCTTTTTGTCCACGTTTGACTTCGGTCAACATTATTTTAGCAAACGACCTCGGAATTTAGTTCCGACAGCTTCAGTAGCTTCGTATGATGATTTTGGACTTGGGCGTATGTTCGGAATGGGTTTTCGATGACCCGGGAGCATTTCGGCCCCAATATGGAAATCAGGATTTCCTTAAGTTTGAAATTTGGTTTGGAACGTGATTTTATGTTATCGAGGTCCGAACGGAATTACGAGATCGGGAATAGTTCTGATATGTCATTTATGACTTGCCTGCAAAATTTGACGTCATTCCGAGTAGTATAGGTTGTCTTAGCGCATCGTTATAGAAATCAAGAACTTGAAGTTCTTAAGCTTGATTCAATTTGGTTTTGGGGTCAAATTCTGAGTTTGGTTGTTGTTTTTCGCGTTACGGAAATTCGAGTGAGTCCGTTTCATGAATACAGACTTGCCAATGTCTTTGGACGGGGTCCCTAGGCGCTCGGGAGAGTTTTGGACCCCCGGGAGCTAAATTCAAGAAACTAGAAATTTCTCTATCTGGTTTCCTTCTACGCGATCGTGGAAGGGGGGCCGCATTCGCGAAGAATGAGTGGGGCTGGGCAGCTGAATTCTCTATGCGTTCGTGAAGTCCCCTCCGTGATCGCGATGTGTTGGGTCCCTGACCTTCACGATTGGACCCTCCTCCCCGTGTTCGCGATGGGTTGGATCCCTGACCTTCGCGATCACACCATTGTCTCCGCGTTCGCATAGTGGTAGGACGGGACCAGGCCCGTTTACTCTTCACGTTCGCGTGATATCCACCGCGTTCACGGAGGTCTAGCTGGCTAGCCTTCACGATCGCGGGCACCCTCCCGCGTTCGCATAGAAGGGCCCCAGGGGGCCTAGGCCATTGACCTTCGCGATCGCGGGCCCCTTGTCGCGATCGCGATGAAGGGGCAGCTGGGCAGTATAGCTTCTTCAAAAACTAAGGATTTTTCATTTCTTAGCATAAGAGTCCATCATTTGAGAGCTTGGGGAGTTTGGAGAAAGTTTCCCACGACCTAGCTGCTAAATGGGTAAGTTAATTCAACTCTTATACTAGTTTCAAGATGAATTACTAGTTAAATTCCCATGTAGTAGTGTTTTCTCTAAGATTTAGTGGCATTTTACTTGAAAAGTAATTGTATATATATGGGATCAGGTCGTACGCCACGGCAGAATTGAGAGGTAATTGGACATATATGGGATCGGGTCGTACGCCACGGCGGAATTGAGAGGTAATTGGATATATATGGGATCGGGCCGTACGCCACGACGGATTGAAAGATATGGTCATTTATGGTTCAGTCCTGTTGTCTTACCCTTGTGTGCGCTTCGCTATTTTGTACTGTTTTCATTGATATTGACTTGACTGATATTTAGGGGAAACGGAAAGTGTACATTGTTGTTATTCTCAGTAGTTACCTGGATTTCTGTACTTGATGTGTATCTGCTGCTTACTGCCTCACATGTCTACTGCATTTCGTTATATCTTGTCTTATATCATTACTGTTGGACCTTAGTGAGTGTTAAGTCGACCTCTCGTCATTACTTCTTCGAGATTACACGGGATACTCACTGGGTACATATTTACTTATGTACTCATGCTACACTTCTGTACTTAACTGTACAGGTTCTGAGGCAGGTGCATCTGGTTATCAGACCGGAGCTAGGTATTGACTGTAGCGGGCCTAACTTCACGGTGAGCTGCTTCTCCTGACGATCCTCTGCAGTGCCATGGAGTCTTCTTTTGTCTATCTTCCCGTCTACTTATTTTAGACTGTGGGATTGTATATATATATTTTGTCTCTTGTATATTCAGCTAGATTTCCAGTGACACTAGTTTCTGACACACGTTTCTTTATGGCTATTATATCTACCACTGATTTATTATCTTTAGATATCATGTTTATACTTGTCAAATTTGGTAAATGATGAACTATATAATCAAATGAAAAGGGGGAACACTTAGTGAAATTTATGTTGGCTTGCCTAACCCCGCAGTTGGGCGCCATCACGATCTGAGTTAGGATTTTGGGTCGTTACAATACAAAAATGCATAATGAGTTCATACAAATAGATGTATCTTACATCATTTATCCTACTATGGGGTTATTACTATCAAAAGGAAACAATAGAAAGAAGAACAAAAATGTAACTCGTCACTTCCACTGGATTCATTTCGGCTCCAAACACCTGTGAGTTTACAAAAAAAAATAACAAATGACATTTTTTATGCATCATTATGAATGGATCTGACCATAGGAAGGTCAGATTCACATCTTTTAATGCGTTTTTCGAACCTTGATCGAGGTTTGTACATACAGGTATATATATAGGCAACTTAACAAATAATATAGCTATTGAGAATATTGAAATTAGACATTTAGACCTTTCAGGCCAGAAACTTAGATATTAAAAGCTAAATCATAGTTTATTTTATCAACATGATCATGCTTGATGACTTATCAAAGAAAAATCAGTCACAAATCTCATACATAGCTTTTCAGCAAACTTTTAAACAAAACAGAAAGATAGCTTCAAACAGTGGATTCAAAACCCATAAAATCAGAAGATTCGAAGTAATGAAAACCAACTAAGACAAACATTTTAGCGTAAGATAACAACTTTATTAGATGGCATTGTAACATACCTTAACAAAGTGAATAATAACAGGAAAATCTGGACCAAATAAAGGCCCAGGGACTGAAATTCGAGGCTCAGAAAAATAGCAGAACCAGCAGCAGCAATCCAACTAGTAAATAACCCATAAAAATAACACTTGAAAACCCAGAAAAACCTCGAGTAAGGAAAACTCAGAAATGGGAGCTAATCCTTCAAAGGAGAAGATACCAAAACTCCAAGAAAACCAAGTCCTAAGCTATTTATGTACTCATTTGTATATTTATTTATGTTTCTCTTTTTTTTTTCTTCTTCTCAAAACCTAAGGAGGGATTTCAGCATAAAAATGAAAGTTGTGAATGAAGACTATTTTTAGTGGTAAGATGCAGAGAATTCTCTCCAAAATATGTCTCTAAAATCCTCTTTTTCAGAGAATAGGGTAGTCCTTTTATAGGTTTTTTTTAGGGTGGTATCTTATCAGCATATTTTCTATCCCAATTGAGCTGAAAAAGGTACATGTACAGCTCTCAACCTCATCCTTTTGGGACAGTTGTACCCTTCCAGAATATTCCATCCCTTATCCCCTTTTAAAAATTACCATTTTAACCCTAAAATATCTAATTTCCTGATATTTCCTTATTCTAGAAGGTTCTTGGGTTGTTACGCCCAAGATTCCTTTAACTAAAAATCCTAAACTACCCCTTAAATTCCTAGAATTACCCCGAAGGTTAATCAAGGTTACTTATTAACTTGGGTTAATTACTAGGTTAAAGAACTTGAAATTGATTCATCATCAACTAGAGATTAAGCTTAGGTGAATTATTTAAGATTTAGACTTAATTGTGATTAGCTCAATTTAAGACATTAAACTTAATCAACCTAATTGAGTGATCAACTAATTAACCATTAGTGAAGTTACAATTATCTAAATCTTAGCTTAGTACGTAATTAGCTTAACTATTTCCTAAGTTAGGAATTAAATTAATTCAAGAGATTCTAGAAGTAGTTATCAAACTTAGTTGACTACCTCACACTGTGATTCATCTTATGCTAACTTATCTTAAGTATCTAGTGTAATTAATTCCTAATCAATTTATTCATAATTACTTTGATAATTAATATGGGTGAATGGCTAACACTGAGATCAGTAATTCATTAGAGCCAATTGTATGTGACTTTCATGTTAGTTTAGGCAATTATTGTTTTCTAGTAAACCTCGAAACACATAATTAAGACTAAACGGAAAACAAATATATCTAGTCTATTATTTCAAAACCAAATAAGGTTCAGAGTTAACTAAAAAATCTTAGGCAAAGCTGACATTAACCTATAACAAACTAACATGCATATTCATATTAAGCGCTAATCAACTAATGTAAATTCCTTTTAGTAACGAACAGAAGGATCACAAGAAAAAATGAAAACCTAAAGTTGATGGGGTTACAAACTTTAAATTTGCAGTTAACCTAATTAACTACACAATTTAACGGGCACACAGGCAGTAAAACAAAATAATTACAGAAGAGTATTAATATTTAGGGCAGTTTTTCCAAAAATCTAAATCAAACAAAATTTAACCTAAACTAAATACAAGGGTGAGAAGGAAAGGGGGATACCAGTTAACTGAGCAACGTTTGGACGGATTTGGTTGAATTCCGGCGACTTGCCGGAATTTGGCCGGACTCCGGTGGGTTTGAAAACGAGTCAAACCCACATGCATCACTTGCTCTTGTCAAGAGCAACTGACTCATGTAGGTCCGAGCCGTTGAATCACTCGAGATTGACTAGTGTAGCAATTTAGGTTTTCAGATTCTTAGATCTGAAATTACTCACAACTGGATGATCTTTTGGAGAAACCAATGATGGGATGGGGTTAAAGAGGCTATGAAGATTATTTGGCACAAATTTGGGGTCGATTAGTGGTACTCCGCTGCCGGAGGCGATTTCCGGTCGGCGGAGCTAGGGTGGCAGACGGTGATTTGAGCGGAGGTTGAACAGAAGAGAGAGAGACGAAGGGGGTGTAATACTTAGGCTTTGAGAGAGGGGTAGGGTGTTTGAAACAGTTATATAGTGGGGGTTGTGGGAGTTTCCAGTTGTTCGATCTATTTTGATCAACAATTGGGATTCGTTCTTTAGATGAAATGGGTTTGTTTGGACGGGGTTGGGGCCGCCGGTTTAATTGATGGGGCCTGGGTAAATGGGGCGTAGAGAAAGGATTATGCCTGGGTAATTCTTGGCCCAGGTCCGATTTTAAGCTTAATCTAACAATTCAAACTAATTAATTATCTCTAATTACATCAATACTTAATAGAAATGTGTAGTAATTCATTCTAACTTAATTTGTCTAATTATAAAATAATTAATTAAGAGCAACACCACTTAATTTTATCCTAATAAATTGACAATTTGGTTGGAAATAAAGATTAAATTAACCAATTGTCTATGTTATGCCAAATAATCATATTTTCGTTATTATTTACTCTAATTAGTTACAAATACGTGTTAATTAGCTTTGATTCTAATTTTTACCTAATTAAAAGGAAAATTTGGTTGATGGTGGATTAAAGGTGAAATTATGAATTAACACTTGCAATATTTGCAACATTAAATTATTCACAAACATTAAAAAGGCAACTTATGGTTATGCCGTGCAAAATCAATTCACCAATAACATTGAAATTCAATAAAAATTTATAAAACTAAATAATTTGTTGAATTTTGTCGGAATATATGGGTAAAAAATCACATGCTCACAGATGCACCTCTTTTCTCGGAAACACGAAGAGTTTTTGGGCAAAGACCAAGTGAGCAGCCATGAACGACTTTTAGCCGTTCGCATATCCCATGTGAAGCGTTTTTGAAAGGTTTGACCGAACCCTGCTTCAAAGGTTGCCTACATATCCTTGGCTATAAAAGAATCAGGTCAGTGTAGTTCTGAAAGTTTTGGTAGATGGTACTACTGGGTAACTGTGGTTTCACTGCAGATGATGTTGTTACTGTTGTTGATCTCCTTATTATACCAAAGTAACAAAAATGAAAAAGACTAATCTAAACCTATCAACTATGAGTTACAAGAGTCCTATCTATTAGTCTGTTGAAGCCTGATCTTGAACCTTGGCTGCTTTTATACAGACTTGATCTGGACCTTGATGCTTATTAGTTGTAGGCGCTGGTTCAATCTTCTTCAGCATTTCGGATCAAGAAAGGACATGCACTGCTTGTGACTTCAGTCTTGTCTTGAGCGGTCCACATCTTTTCCGCTTCTAGACTTTGGATTCAATCTTCTCTTTCCTCTTTTGTTTTATTATTTTGGATCAAAACTTCTTCTTTTGGTCATCTCGAGTTCCAATGTCCTAAAAATGTAATCTGCACAAAAATCACAACAAACGAACGAAATTTTCTGCCCTAGTTTTCAATAGAAATTTTTTGTGAGTTATTGTAAGGAAATCTACACTATTAAGTTATTGAAAGCGGTGAACAGGTTATGCTGTCGTTAAGAAAAGATCACCAGGTTATGCTGGTGTCTGAGGAGGATCAACAGGTTATGTCGTTGTGAAAAAGAAATTAATGGGTCGTGCTGGTGTCTGGGAAGGTCAACATGTTATGTTGTTGCCGGAAAAGAGATCATTGGGTTATGCCAATGTTAGAAAATGATCAACAAGTTATGTTGTTGTCAGGAAAGATCACCAGGTTATGCTATTGCCGGAAAAGAGATCACTGGGATATGCTAATGTCAGAAAATTATCAACAGGTTACTATTGTCAGGAAAGATCATCGGGTTATGCCGGTGTCAAGAAAGGTCAACAGGTTATGATGTTGCTGGAAAAGAGATTACTGGGTTATGCCAGTATCAGGAGATGATCAACAGGTTATGCTATTGTCAGAAAGATCACCAGGTTATGCTGGTGTCTGGAAGGGTCAACAGGTTGCACGGTGTGCCGGTGTCGATAACATAAAATCACGTTCCAAACCAAATTTCAAACTTAAGGAAATTCTTATTTCTATATTGCGTGCCGAAATGCTCCCAGGTCATCGAAAACCCGTTCCGAACATACGCCCAAGTCCAAAATCATCATACGAAGCTAATGGAACTGTCAGAACTAAATTTCGAGGTCGCTCGCTCAAAATGTTAACCGAAGTCAAACTTGGCCAAAAAGGCCAATCTTAAGGAACCAAGGGTTCCCATAGCACTCTAAACACTTCCAAATCCCGAACCACCCATCCCCGCAAGTCATAAATCACACAAAGCCGCTATGGAAAGTCTCATTTGGGGAAACAGGGTCTCAAATGCGCAAAACGACTGGTCGGGTCGTTACATTCTCCCCCTGTTAAACAAACGTTTGTCCTCGAACGGGTCTAGAATCATACTTGAAGTGCTGAAAAGATGTGGATATCTGTTCCACATGTCCTCCTCAGACTCCCAAGTTGCCTCCTTAACCGGTTAGCCCCTCCACTGGACCTTCACGGTAGACATTCTCTTGGATCTCAACTGGCGATCCTGTCTATCAATAATAGCAACTGGCTACTCCTTGTAGCCCAACTTCTCATCCAACTGAATAGTGCTGAAATCAACCACGTGAGAGAAGTCGGCGTGATACCTCTGGAGCATGGATACATGAAAGAATGGATGAACTCCTGATAAACTAGGAGGTAGAGCTAGCTCATAAGCAACCTCTCTGACTCGCCTCAACACCTCGAAAGGACCTATAAACCTGGGGCTCAGCTTGCCCTTCTTCCCGAATCTCATGATGCCCTTCATCGGCGAAACCTTAAGAAAAACCTTATCTCCCTCCATAAATGCCACATCACGTGCCCTCTGATCCGTGTAACTTTTCTGTCTAGACTAAGCTGTGCGGAGCCTCTCCTGAATTATCTTCACCCTCTCCAAAGCATCCCTCACCAGATCCTTGCCATATAACTTAGCCTCGCCAGGCTCAAACCACCCGATAGGAGAACGACACCGTCGACCATATAAAGCCTCAAATGGAGCCATCTCGATGTTAGACTGATAACTATTATTGTACGCAAACTCTGCCAAAGGCAAGAACTGGTCCCACTGACCCCCAAAGTCAATCACACAAGCCCTAAGCATGTCCTCCAATCTGAATTGTACGCTCCGACTGGCCATCAGTCTGAAGGTGAAATATGAGCTGAGATCTATCTGAGTGCCCATCTCACAGTGCAATGCTCTCCAGAAGTGCGAGGTAAACTGAGGACCTCGATTTGATATAATGGACACAGGCACACCGTGCAACCTGCCTATCTCCCCAATGTAGATCTGGGCCAGCCTCTTAGAAGTATATGTAGTAGCCACTGGAATAAAATGCGCCGAGTTGGTCAATATGTCCACAATGACCCAAACTGCGTCAACCTTCCGAAAAGTCCGAGGCAACCCAACCACGAAGTCCATAGTGATGCGCTCCCACTTCCACTCAGGAATGGGCATCTGCTGAAGTAGGCCTCCTGGCCTCTGATGCTCGTACTTAACCTGCTGACAATTAAGACACCTGGCCACATACTGCACAATGTCCTTCTTCATCCGCCTCCACCAGTAATGCTGCTTCAAATCACGATACATCTTTGTCTCACCTGGATGAACAGAATATCGAGAACTGTGTGCCTCCTCTAGAATCCTCTCCCTCAGGCCATCAACATTAGGAACACACAACCGGCCCTAAAGTCTCAAAACACCATCCTCGCCCATAGTAACCTCCTTGGCCCTACCCTGGACCACTATCTCCCGAAGCTCTGCTAAACACGGATCATCAAACTGCCGAACCTTAATCTCTCCCAACAACGAAGACTGAGCAACCACATGTGCTAGAACTCAACGAGGCTCCGAAGATCTAATCTCACTAGGCGATTAGCCAAGGACTGAATGTCCAAGGCTAGAGGTCTTTCCTCTGCTGCAATGTAGGACAAGCTACCCATACTCTCTGCCCTTCTACTCAAGGTATTTTCTACCACATTAGCCTTGCCCGGATGATAGAGAATGGTGATATCATAGTCCTTCAACAACTCAATCCATTTGCGCTGCCTCAAATTAAGATCCCTCTGTTTTAATAAGTTCTGCAAACTATGGTGGTCTGTATAAACCTCACAAGATACACCATACAAGTAGTGCCTCCAAATGTTAAAAGAATAAACAATCGCCGCCAACTCCAAGTCATGCACATGGTAATTCTTCTCATGAACCATCAGCTGGAGCGAAGCATAAGCAATAACTCTCCCTTCCTGCATCAACACACATCCCAACCCAACACGTGAAGCGTCGCAATACACAGTATACATCCCAGAACCGGAAGGCAATGTCAGAACTGGTGCTAAGGTCAATGCTGACTTAAGCTTCTGAAAGCTCGACTCACACTCGTCGCACCATCGAAATGGGGCATTCTTTTGAGTCAATCTTGTCAATAGAGCTGCAATGGATGAAAATCCCTCCATAAATCGCCGATAGTAGCCTGCTAGACCCAAGAAACTTCTGATCTCTGTAGCTGAAGTAGGACGCGACCAACTCTGAACTGCCTCAATCGTTTGAGGATCAACCCTAATACCCTTTACGGACACTACATGCCCCAAGAATGCCACATAATCTAACAAGAACTCACACTTGGAGAACTTAGCATATAGATTCTGTTCCCGCAAGGTCTGAAGCACAACTCTAAAATGCTGCTCGTGCTCACTCAGGCTCCGTGAGTAAATCAGGATGTCATTAATGAAGACAATGACAAAGGAATCAATATAAGTCATGAATACCCTATTCATCAAGTCCATGAATGTTGCTGGGGCATTAGTTAAGCCAAAGGACATCACTAGGAACTCATAATGGCCATATCTCGTACGAAAAGCAGTCTTCGGAACATGCGAGGCTAGAATCTTTAGCTGGTGATACCCCGATCTCAAATCAATCATAGAAAACACACGAGCACCCTGCAACTGGTCAAACAAATCATCGATGCGCGACAGGGGATACTTGTTCTTAATGGTAACCTTATTCAACTGACGGTAATCAATACACATCCGCATAGACCCATCCTTCTTCTTCACAAATAGGACTGGAGCACCACATGGCGATACACGCTGCCTGATTAACCCCTTAGCCAACAACTCCTCAAGCTGCTCCTTCAAATCTTTCAACTCCTTAGGAGCCATACGATACGGGGGAATGGAGATAGGCTGAGTATCTGGAGCTAAATCAATACAAAAATCAATGTCTCGATCTGGAGGCATGCCGGGAAGGTCTGAAGGAAACACATCTGCAAGCTCTCGAACCACTGGCACTGAATCAATAGTCGGGGACTCGGCGGTGGTGTCCCGCACATAAGCAAGATAGGCTAGACAACCTTTCGCGGCCATATGTCGAGCCTTCAGGAATGAAATAACTTGACTGGCTGCACTAACTGAGGAACCTCTCCACTCCAGCCTAGACGACTCAGGCATGGCTAAAGTGACTTTCTTGGCATGACAATCTAGCAGGACATGATAAGGAGATAGCAAATCCATGCCCAGAATTACCTCAAAATCAACCATGTCGAGCAATAGAAGGGTCTGCTCTGGTCTCGAACCCACAGAATGTAACCACACAAGACTGGTAGACCCGGTCTACCACCACCGAATCACCCACAGGAGTTGACACATAAATAGGAGAACTCAAGGATTCACGAGGAACATCCAGACAATGAGCAAATAATGCTGAAATATATGAATAGGTGGATCCTGGATCAAATAATACTGAGGCCTCTCTACCACATACTGGGATAATACCTCTAATCACGGCGTCTGAGGCTACTGCATCTGCTCTGGCCGGTATATCATAGAATCTAGCTGGAGCACCTTAAGACTGAGCTCCCCCATAGTTAACAGGAGCTGACTGATCTCTCCCAGACCGGCCTCCTCCTCTAGGACGACCCCTGTCGACCTGTCCTCCACCTCTAGGTGGTCGGACTGTTGGTGTTGGACCCATAGGCTGATAACCCTACTGCACTGCCTTGCCCCGACACCTGGGACAATGTCTCTGCATATGACCTAGATCCCCACACTCATAGCAACCTCTAGGTACCATAGCCTGCTTCCCCGAAGAAGAACCCTGAATGGCCGGAGGACGGTAGGAACGCTCTGGCATAGCGCTGAAATGAACCCTCGCTGGAACACCTTGGGGAGGTGGTGGAGATGCTGAATATGAAGGCCTGCTGGGCTGACCACTGCTAAACTAACCCCTGCCCCTTGCTGGGGTACCTCTAAAATCTCCTGAGAACCTAGCCCTCTTGTCCTGCTGACCCTGCTCGCTGTTCCGCGACTGGTAACCCTTGATCCTGCGACAAATCTCTACCACGAGCTGGTAAGGAGTACCCATCTCCACCTCCCGGGCCATTGTGGCTCTAATACCTGGGTGCAACCCAGCCATGAATCTCCGCACTCTCTCGGCCTCTGTAGGTAGTATCATAAGTGCATGGCATGAAAGCTCTGAAAATCTGGCCTCATAATCCGTCACTGACATCTGCCCCTGCTCTATCTGCTCAAATTGATGCTGCAGCTCTTCCTTCTCAGAGGGTGGGATATATGTGTCCAGGAACATCTGTATGAACTGCTTCCAAGTGACAGTAGGAGAATCTGCTGGCCTGCTGAGTATATAGGACTGTCACAATCTGCGAGCCTTGCCCTCTAACTGAAATGTAGTGAAGTCGACTCCATGGGACTCCAAAACCCTCATGTTGTGCAGTATGTCCCTGCACCTATCGATGAAGTCCTAGGCATCCTCACCCCGCTCGCCCCCGAAGACTTGAGGGCGCAACCGAGTCCATCTATCCAACATCTTCTACTAATAGCCCTCTGCAACTGGTATAGGCTCTGGTGCTGCTACTACAGGCCGGATACCACCCACAGGAAGTGTACCCGGGGTATGATGAACTGCTGCTGCCTATCTTGTGGTCTGGGCGGTAGGGGTTTGGGCTCCCCCCCTGCCTGAGAAGTGGAAGGATCTGCTGGAAATAAACCAGCCTGGGTCATGGTGTCCATGAACCTCATCATACGACCCATGACCTCCTGGAAGCTTAACACCGTCATAAAGTGCACTGGGGCAGGCGCTACTGGAGGCACCTCATCCTGCTCCTCTATGATAGTGTCCTCTGGTGGTGCGACTGGTATAGCTCTGGAACGCCCTCGTCCCCTACCTCGGGTAGGTGCCCTACCCCTGCCTCTACCACGACCTCGAGCGGCGGGGGTAGCGACATCTCCTGAATTAGGAACATCAAATGCACGTGTCCTCACCATCTGTGAGAGAATAGAAAAATAAGTTTAAGTACATCATCGCTTTCACGATAGAATATGAATAAAGAGAGGTTTTCTAACGCCCTATAGCCTCCTGAGGATAAGCGCAGACGTCTCCGTATCGATCCGCAAGACTCTACTGGGCCTGCCCGTGACTCGTGAGACTTCAGTGAACCTAGAGCTCTGATACCACCTTTGTCACGACCCAAAATCCTAACTCAGGTCGTGATGGCTCCCAACAATAGGGTTAGGCAAGCCAACATAAATTTCACTAAGTATTCCTTTTTTTTATTAAATAGTTCACCAAATTACTGAATTTAACAGGTTAAAGTATGATATCGAAAGATAATAACACAGTGGTAGATAAAATAGTCATGAAGAAGCGTGAGCTGATGTACGAGCATATATATACGTACAACCTAAAATCTCAAAATAACAATTATGAATGTGCCAGAATCTAGTGTCACGAGTGTCACGGGCAATCTAGATGAATATACAAGAGTCAAAATATATATATACAATCCCACAATCTGAAATAAGTAGACGGGAAAATAAGCAAAAGAAGACTCCATGGTGCTGCAGAGGATCGTCAGGAGAAGCAACTGACCATGAAGTCAGGCCCGCTACAGTCATATCTAGCTCCGGTCTGATAACCAGATGCACCTGCCTCAGAACCTGTACAGTTAAGTACAGAAGTGCAGCATGAGTACATAAATAAATATGTACCCAGTGAGTATCCCGTATAATCTCGAAGAAGTAGTGACGAGAGGTCGACTTGACACTCATTAAGGTCCGATAGTATGATATAACAGAGTATAATGAAAACGGTAGGCATGTAAGACAGTGAACAACAAATATGTATAAAGAACAGGGATCCAAGTAAAGGCTAAAAGTAAATAACAATTTCCACTTTCCTTTCCCCCAATTATCTGTCAAGTCAATATCCATGAAACAGTACCAAATAGTCTTACGCACACAGGATTGGGACAACTAGCCAGAGTCATAAGAATAATGTCTATGCACTGCCGAGAATCGAACGGCCCGTACCATAAGTGCATTCTTACAATAGTACAATCTCATCGGTGCACTGCCGAGGGCCGAACAGCCCGAACCATAAGTGCACCTTTAATTTTGTCGTGGCTTACGGCCCGCTCCCATGAGAGTGGGGTAAATCACACTCCGCTCGCGGAATGTAAATTGCGAAGCGGTTACATGAAAAAACAATAATCTTAACATTTCCTTTCAATAATCATCTTCTTCACAATTATCAGGTTTCATAAACCTCAAGGAAAACATACTACCCATAACCGGAATGCATAACATAAAATTCATTACAAGGAAAAATATAAGGCATGCTGTGGGCCTAACTACCCGGACGTAACAATAATAGCCGCTACATACGGACTCTCGTCACTTTGTACGTAAGTAGCCCCCAAAAATTTACACATAGCATGCATATCACCTATGGGGATATTTCTCTCTTACAAGGTTAGAAATGAGACTCACCTCATATCCAATCTACCTCTCGGACCAAGAATGCGCTCGAAACTCTAAACTCTAATCCTGAGGGCTCGTAACTAGCCAAATGTTATAGAATTATATCAATTCATGCTCAAAGTTGGGAAATTATCCTATTCATTCAATACGTTCAACATTCTTGATAAATTCCCAAATTTCAACCCCGGGCCCGCACGCTCAAATTCCAAAAATTCTCGAAGGAATCACTTACCCATAGCCTAAGGATCGTTACTATGATTTCTACTTGAATTCATAGCAATTAATGGGGAAAGTCATCAAATTCTTCAAGAACCCTAAGTTACTACCCAAATCTTGATTTTTCAATGATTTAGTAGATAATTCAATTAGTAATTCATGTATTGAACTAGTACTAATGTTGAATTAACTTACCTTATCAGTAGCTAGGTCATGGAACCTCTTTCCCCAAGCTACCAAGTCTTTAATGGAGGTGAAGAATGAAAGAAATGGGTAAAATCCTGAGTTTTAAATGAAAACACATTGTCTGGCCTACAAGGATTCCACACCTGCGGCTCAAGGACCGCACCTACGGTCTCGCGCTTGCGAGCTGGGGCTCGCACCTGCGGAACTGGACGAGTGGGACTGGGGTCGCACCTGCGGAGGGATGACCGTACCTGCGGTTCCGCTCCTGTGGACCTTTGTATGCACCTACGAGAAAGGAGGGCCTCACCTGGGACCGCACCTGCGATGTTTGGGACCGCAGGAGCGGTCCCGCACCTGCGACCGGGCAACCGCACCTGCGGTCACACCAGATCAGGTGCACCAACAGTTGCATCAACTAGTTTTTAGCCTTGATTGGTGCCCGAGAGGCAACTGGGCCCACCCGAGCCCCTGTCCAAATATACCAACAAGTCCCAAATCATAATACGGACTCGCTCGAGACTTCGTAACACTCAAAAAAATGCTACAACTCAAAATCACACCCCAAAACCCCTAGAATCATAACTTGAACTTCAAGTTCTTGATTTTCATAACCATGCGTCGGACCGACCTATACTACTCGGAATGACACCAAACTTTGCAGGCAAGTCATAAGTGACATAACAGAACTATTACCAGTCTCGGAATTCCGTTCGGACCTCGATAACATAAAATCACGTTCCAAACCAAATTTCAAACTTAAGGAAATTCTTATTTCTACATTAGGTGTCGAAATGCTTCCGGGTCATCGAAAACCCGTTCCGAACATACGCCCAAGTCCAAAATCATCATACGAAGCTAATGGAACTATTGAAACTAATTTCTGAGTTCGCTCGCTCAAAATGTTGACCGAAGTCAAACTTGGCCAAAAAGGCCAACCTTAAGGAACCAAGGGTTCCTATACCACTCTGAACACTTCCAAATCCCGAACCACCCGTCCCCGCAAGTCATAAATCAATCAGAGTTAACTATTCCAATCGGGTTTTTACCCATTCATCATCCTCAATTTCTTCTTCGACAATAATCCGAAGGGAGGGAATTTCAACTTCTACGGGTATTACGTCTTCAATGCCATAAACCAATAGATAAGGAGTAGCTCCAACCGATGTGCGCACTGTTGTGCGATATCCTACTAACGCAAAGGGAAATTTATCGTGCCATTGCCTGGAAGTTTGGATCATTTTCCTGAGAATTTTCTTGATATTTTTGTTTGCTTCTTCAACGGCGCCATTGGCTTTGGGCCGGTAAGGGGTGGAGTTGCGGTGTGTGATTTGCAACTGTTCACATATCTCCCTCATCAAGTTGTTGTTCAAATTCACGGCATTGTCGGTAATGATAGTCTTTGGGATACCAAAACGACGAATGATATTAGAGTGCACGAAATCCATCACTGCTTTCTTAGTGACAGCTTGGAATGTGACCTGCCTCGACCCATTTTGTGAAATAGTCGATAGTGACCAAGATAAACATGTGCCCATTCGAGGCTTTTGGCTCAATCGACCCGATGACATCCATTCCCCAGGCAACAAACGGCCAGGGTGCGGACATAGGATGCAATTCTGATGGTGGTGTACAGATCAAATCGCCATGTATTTGACACTTATGGCATTTCCGGACGAAGCTGAAACAATCTCTCTCCATGGTCATCCAATAATACCCGGTCCGCAAGATTTTCTTTGCGAGAACGTACCCATTCATGTGGGGACCGCATACTCCTGAATGCACCTCGTTCATGATCTTTTCGGCTTCCTTGGCGTCTACATACCTTAATAGATTCAGATCAGGAGTCCTTTTATACAGTACTTTCCCACTTAGGAAGAAACTATTGGCGAGTCTCCGGATGGTTCTCTTTTGGTCCCCGTTGGCTTGTCCCGGATAATCTTTCATTTTCAAGAATCTTTTGATATCATAGTACCATGGCTAAACGTCGGGCTCTATTTCGACCGTGTTGCAATAACCATGTCGTTCCCGTATTTGAATTTCCAGGGGGTCAATGTGGGTGTTACCTGGGTATGGTAGCATTGCAGCCAAGGTGGCTAGTGCATCAGCTAACTTGTTGTTGCATCGAGGAATATATATGAATTCGACGACTTTGAACCGCTTGCTAAAATCCTCCACATGTTGTCTATATGGGAGGAGTTTAACATCCCGAGTTTCCCACTCTCCTTGAGCCTGCTTGATGATCAAATCAGAATACCCCATGATCAATAACTCTTCTACATCCATGTTAATGGCCATGTTCATGCCCATTATACAAGCTTCCTATTCGGCAGTATTGTTTGTGCAGACGAAACGGAGATGGACCGTGTCTGGATAGTGTTGTCCCGCGGGTGAAATCAAGATTGCCTTAATCCCAACACCTTTTGCATTTACAGCTCCATCAAAGAACATTTTCCTAGTGCTGGCGTCCTCAGAAGTTATCTTGACTGAGTTTACCTCCTCGTCTGAGAAGTAAGTATTTAGAGGTTGGTAGTCGTCATCGACAGGATTTTCTGCCAAGTGATCTGCCAAGGCCTGGGCTTTCATTGTCGTGCGAGTGACATAGACTATGTCAAACTCGGTGAACAAAATCTGCCACTTTGCTAATCTCCTGATGGGCATTGGCTTTTGGAATATGTACTTCAACGGATCCAGCCTAGGGATGAGATAGGTGGTATAAGCCAACAAAAAATGCCGGAGCTTCTGAGCAACCCAAGTTAGAGCGCAACAAGTTCTTTCCAACAACGTATACTTGGCTTCGTAGCTCGTGAACTTCTTGCTCAAGTAATATATGACCTATTCTTTCTTCCCGGTTGCGTCATGTTGCCCGAGAACGCACCTGAAGGAATTTTCTAACACCGTCAGGTATAAGAACAAAGGTCTTCCTGGTTATGGTGGGACTATCACTGGCGGATTCGACAGATATTCTTAGATCTTGTCGAAAGCGTCCTGGCATTCGTCTGTCCATTTGATGGCTGCATCTTTCTTCAACAACTTGAATATAGGCTCACATGTGGATGTCAACTAAGCGATGAACCTGCTGATGTAATTCAACCTACCCAGCTGACTCATGACCTCCTTCTTGGTTCTTGGAGGTGGGAGATCACGAATAGATTTTATCTTTGTCGAGTCCAGCTCGATGCCCCGTCGACTGACTATAAACCCCAGTAATTTTCCAGATGGAACTCCGAAGGCACACTTGGCTAGTTTTAATTTCAGATCATATTTACGCAGGCGTTCGAAGAATTTCGTCAAATGCTGCACATGGTCATCTTGCGTCCTGGATTTAATAATCACATCATCCACGTACACCTCAATCTCCTGATGCATCATGTCGTGGAATATGGCGGTCATGGATCTCATATACGTTGCCCCAACATTCTTTAGACCGAACGGCATGACTCGGTAACAATAGGTGCCCCAGGGTGTAGTGAAGGCTGTCTTTTCTGCATCTTCTTCATCCATCAATACCCGATGATATCCAGCATAGCAATCCACGAAAGATTGTACCTCATGTTTCGCACAATTGTCAACCAGGATATGTATGTTTGGCAGTGGAAAGTTATCATTGGATCTCGCTTTATTCAAATCTCTGTAGTCGACACATACTCTGACCTTTCCTTCCTTTTTAGATACCGGAACCACATTGGCCAGCCAGGTGGTATATTGGACCACTCGGATTACTCCAGCTTTTAGTTGTTTAGTGACCTCTTCTTTGATTTTTGTCACTCATGTTTGTTTTAAATTTCCTTTGCTTTTGTTGGACAGGTGGATAACCGGGGTAGGTCGGCAATTTGTGTACCACCAAGTCAACGCTTAGTCCGGGCATGTCGTCATAGGACCAAGCAAACACATCTTTGAATTCAAATAGAAGTTGAATCAAAGCGTCCCTAGTTATTTCATCAATGTGGACGCTTATTATGGTTTCTCGGACCGCTTCTGCATTACCCAAGTTAACGGGTTCTGTTTCGTTTAAGTTTGGCTTGGGCTTATTCTCGAATTGTTCCAATTCTCGATATATTCCCCTAAAATCCTCATCTTCATCATATTATGGTTCTTGACTCATTATTTCGAGGTTAGACAGCGTATTAAGATCAGGGCATGAAGTCCACAAGCATGTCATGTTATTTAAAGTCGCATTCTTAGGACTGTAAAACAAGAAAAATAAACAAAAAATAGAAAGAATAATAGACGATTACATTTTGATTTCATTTCATTGGATCTGAACATAGGAGGGTTTACATCGGAATTTGAAAGGCAATAAATTAAAAACACTTGAGTTACACCCTGAAATAACTCACAGTGCAGGAAAAATGGCAAAACGGAACTACCGGGACTCCCTCATGATGGGGAATGGAGTAGCCTTCCAGTTCTGCAACTTGGCGTTCGGGCCCATGTATTGCACCTCAGCGGTGCTTGAGCCTTCTCCGGGCTAAACCATGTTAGTTTCATATATCATTTGCTTCATGGCCTTGCAGATTTCTTCAATTTCTTCGGCCGTAAAGGCCTTCTCCTCTTCTTCAATATATTGTGGTTCGATGAAGGTTTGAGTAATGTGTGGGACTGGCTGAGGTAGGTCCCATCCATTGTTTTTACGGTCAATGGCCCATTTCACATCTTCATCTGTGTCCTGGAAACCTATGCCGAAGAAATTTTCAGCGGCATGTAGAGAGATCGGTTCAGTGATACCTTGTAAGGACACTCCAAGCCCTTTTTCGGGTTTGTATCAATGTCTAATCATGTCGGTAGCGACCATGATCGACGCATTTGATAGACAGGGCTGCGGGCATGGAGTACCTTCTTCGTGTTGATCGGAAAGCACAATTTCATACACCTGATGAACAATATGCTCACTTCCTTCTCTGGCTTCAAGACAGGGGACCGAGGGGTCTCTGTATAATGACTGCTTGTCCTCCCCATGGACCACTATCTCCTAATTTTCATGTTCAAACTTGACGATCTGGTGGAGGGTAGATGGCACTGCCCCAGCAGTGTGAATCCATGGTCTTCTTAGTAGGAAGTTATATGAGGTGTCCATATCCAAGATTTGGAAGGTTACCGTAAAATCCACAGGGTCGATTGTCATGATTATGTCTATTTCGCCAATTGTGTCCCTTTTGATTTCGCCAAAGGCGCGGACACATACGTCATTTAACCTGATTCTTTCAATGCCGATCTCCATCCTTTGAAGCGTCGACAAGGGGAAAATATCTACCCCGGAACCTCCGTCAAGCATAACTCTCTTCACGTAATATCCCTCACTTTTTACTGTCAAGTGTAAGGCTTTGTTGTGAGCGGCCCCTTCGGGAGGTAGATCATTTTGGATGAAAGAAATTTTGTTTACTTCAAAGAAGCGCTCATCCATTCTCTCTAATTGTTCGACTGAGGTCTCTGCTGGCACATATGCTTCATTCAGCGTTTTCAAGAGTACTTTTTTATATTCGTTTGAGCCCATCAACAGAGATAAAAGTGAAACTTGGTCAGGGGTTTTCCTGAGTTCTTCAATTGTGGCGTATTCAGACATGTTCATTTTCTTGAAGAACTCTTCAGCTTCTTCGGTGGTGATAGGTTTTTTGAGGGGGAAGCGTTTATGCTTGTTTTTGGCTAGCTCTTTCAGCTTGAGGTATCCTTCAGAGGAGTTTCCTTCAACTGCTTCCCTTGTGATCTCCTTTCCATTATATGTTACTACCGTCTTGTTGTAGTTCCAAGGGACAACAGTGGTATCCTTTACGGGAGTTTGCGATGCGCGGCTAATAACCACGGGCTCATTCAGCCTTGGTGAAATTATTTGCCCCCGTGCCACATATGTCCCTTTTGGCACGTACATTTTCGGGCCTTTCATCATGGATATGTTGTATTCCTACCTTCTAGGATAACTTAACACGCATTGCTCCTTCCTGGGTGCCCTGGGGACGTGAAGAACATCGTCTTTAGATGGTCCCATCTTTGTCTTGGCTTCAGCCTTCCCCATGGCTTGAGGGACGATGTTACTCTTCTTCATCTCCTTGACTGGTTTGGGTGTCGCCTTGGGCTTTTTCTCCACATCTGCGATGGCGATGATAGCTTTGAAAGCTGGATCAAAATCTTGGTCCTCGCAAATCATGCCGATAACGGGCCCATTATTGTGAGTGGGCAATAGATTGTTCGTCACATTGGGAGCTTCTTCGTCCCTTAGCACAACTTTCTTTTCTTCTATAAGGTTCTCCACGGCTCATTTGAGGGTCCAGCAATCCTCCGTGTCATGCCCCTCTGCTCCAGAGTGGTAGGCACAGCTGGTACCCCATCTATATGATGGCAATTGTGGATTTTGCCCGTTCGGAGGTACGAGCTACAGAAGTCCCATCTAGACTAACTTTGATAAAAGGCTCGAATATGGCTCACCGATAAGAGTGAAGTTAAGTCTCCTTGGTTGTTCACGAGGGTAGGCATTGTACAGATATTTGTTTTGAGGAGGGCGTGGATTATATGGAGCTGGAGGAAGATGGCTATTTCTTGGGGGTCGAGCTCTGCTCTGGTTGTATTGCTGTTGCGGCCTGGGATGCGGCTGAGCGTTCATCACCGCATAGGGAAAGGGGGACGTAGCATAAGCTGCATCTTGGTGAGGATAGTAGTGTTGGGAAGTTTTGGGAAATGGACCTGGGTATCGTCGATAATTCCTGACATTAGAAGCCATCATGGCCCCTTCCTCTTTCTTCTTTCTATTGGCTGCACTCCCAGATCTGCTTTGGATGTCCTGGGAGGTCGCTCTTATGGCAGATTGGCTTAGGATACGACCGGTCTTTAGACCATTCTCAACTATTTCTCCAATTTTGATTGCTTCCGCAAATGGTTTGCCCATGGCGGACATCATATTTTGGAAGTAATCAGCTTCTTGTGCTCGTAGAAAGACACTGACCATTTCGACCTTGTCCATCAGAGGTTTGACCCTGGAGGCTTGTTCATGCCACTTAATAGCGTACTCTCTAAAACATTCTAAGGATTTCTTTTTCAGGTTGGATAGAGAGTTTCTATCGGGAGCGATATCCACGTTGTATTGGAATTGTCGAACAAAGTCTCAGGCCAGGTCATCCCATATGTGCCCGCGGGATATATCCTGGTCCATGTACCATTCTGATGCAATGCATGTCAAGCTTTCTCCGAAATATGCCATGAGAAGTTCCTCTTTCCCTCCCGCTCCCCAAAGCTGGTTGCAATACCTTTTTAGATGAGCTATGGGGTCCCCATGTACGTCATATTTCTCGAACTTGGGGGTTTTAAACCCGAGAGGCAAGTGGATGTGCAAGAACATGCACAAGTCTTCATAGGAGAATGTTTTCTGCCCGCTCAGTCCCTGTATATTCTTGAGGCTCTGCTCAATACTCTTCATCTTTCGAGCCATTTCTTCGTGCTCGGGGCTTTTCTTATCTTGTCCCAAAGTGACTTCATGCCGAGGTTGTTGGGGGTATGAATTGGGAGTGACATGAGTGGTGTCTAGATTGAAGGATGGCGTTTGGAATGTAAACGCTGACAGCTCAAAGCTTGGCCCAGAAATAGTTGGTGGAGTTGTGGCATAGATTGGTGGTGCGGTGAAGATGTTGGAAGACACACCGGAAAACAGGGCCTGGGGGCGAACCTCATAAGGCCTTCCGGCAAAGTGAGCCGACATAGTTGGGTATCCAAATGGCATGGCTGGGTAACTTATAGGGACGTTGGAGGTTCCGCCCGTCCTGGGAATTATCTCGGGAAAACCCGGGATGGTACTGGGTGGTTCCGTACCATTGGACCATGCGTCCCACATTTTCCAGCATGTGGTAACGCAGGATTCTGTTCTCTTCAGCTGTGGCTGATTCAGATATTGGGATGACTGGATTCGGGTCCTCCACGGAAGAGTTGACGATTTGTAAGTGACCTTCAGATGTCATTTCTATGCTCCCTTTTGATTTAGTAAAGAAAGGATGGGAAGCCAGGTTACCGCAAAACAAACCACCTAAAAACACCTTACAGAGCGAACCACAAAACGTCAGGTTGAAACATTTATCACATAGGGAATCACACGTTTGGGGTATGCAATGCACCTAGGAAATTAAACGCTTTCTATATGTTTTGCAACAGTTGTGTGTTTCATCCCAGCTTTATTTCTCATATTTGAACTTTCCTTTTTATTTTATTTTCGCCCTTTGTTTTTCTCTGTCATTTTATCACTCTTTTCTTTCTTTTATTATTATTTTTACTCTTCTGTTCCTCACTCAATTTTCTTTCTTAAGGTTATGATCGAATCCTATGTGGATTGCCTACGTATCACGGCGCCGCGTGAATTAGATCATCACGTAGTTCAAGGGATAAATCCGAAGGAAATAAACATTTTTCCAAAACTTTCATTCATTAGATAAAAACTTCCAGCTTCATTCATTACAAGAAACTTCAGTACATTTTTTGAAATTTTAAAACTACAAAAGACTCAAGACATACTTTCTTGGAAATGTAAAAAGAAAAAAAAACTACAGTGGACTCAGACAAGACTACAATAGGAAAATAAAATACAGACTCGAAAAAAACATCAAGAATACATCAGTGCTTCCATTGCTCCATGGACCCATGGGGCATCATTCGGCCTTGCCACGGGCCTGCGTGCCATATCTTACTGGAGGCGGTATAGGTCATCCATTATCATGTGGACGAAGATCATTACCGCTGCGAAGAAAGTGGTCCGAGTCATATCTTCGCATTCCTGGCATTTGGTGATAATATAATCGGCTATCTCCCGGACCCTTTGCCTTATGATACCTTTTTCCTAAAGTAGGCGTCCGATCTTTTTAGATCTTGCCTCTAAGACCTGGGCGTCTTTATGACTCTGCTCCTGACATTGTTGCAATTCTTCTTCTAACTGAGCCATCATGGTGTAGCATTGTTCCCTCTCTGCCTTAAACCTTTTTGCTTGTTTGGCCATTTCGTTTTCAAAGGTGGCCATCCTTTCTTTTAAGCCCGTGACTTCTTGGTCATGCTTTCTCTTCATTTTTTTCACAAATTCTGCTCTTTCTTATGCACTCTTTGCCAACTTTGCCCGAACTCGGGTCAAATCCTCTTCGACTTTGTCTAGGTCATCACTATAGCTACACAACTTTTTCCTGAGACTGGTGACAAGTTTTTCATCAGCTCTGCTTCTCTCAGGGTTTTCAATGGCTATCTTCATTTTCTGGATCTGAGCCCGGAGGGCTTCATTTTCTTTGTTCATCCTGTTTCTTTCCCCTTCAGCTGCGGAGGCTTGTAGGGTGTTTTCAAATTTGGGCTCTCTGATCTGGGCCTCCAGTTTACTTATGGTAGCCCGGTAGTTGTTTTCTTTCTCTAACCAAGCCCAGTGCTCTTGTGTTTGCTCAGTGAAATGCTGTACGTGAGGTCTTTTTGCAGGTCGTTCTGGCTCTTGGTTCTCTCCGCCTCTTCTACCATACCAAGAAATATAAGCTAGCTCTACTTCCCCTCTGGATAAGTTTCTTACCCGAGTCTAAGGCTCTAAAAATCTGCGCCTGGTTCCAGATTTGGCGGACCCTATCCTCCGAAAATGCAACTCTCGGACATAGCTCAATGGCTTGTTGGCTTAGGTCCTCATCATGTGGAACATCCTGTTGTCTTCCCAACTGCCGTAAGACCCGATGTGGGGCATATGGATGAATACTTCGTAGACCCATTAACAAAAGATAGCACACCTCAACAGACATATTGATAACCTCGCCGACATGGAGCCACCCAAATGTCCACTCGATTCGGTCGGCAGTCAATGAACTCAAATGTGAGTGCCAGGCCTCTGTGCCCTCAGGAAATTTGTGGCCCTCTACCCGAGTACTGTGTTCTTCGATACAATTCAAACCGGTTAAGCCGTAGTTCATGTAACCTGGGCGGTGACAGAGGTGCTTGATCATCCAAATTTGTAGGAGCAGATTGCACCCTTCAAAGAATTTTCCCCTAGACTAGCAAAATCGTCAAGGCGCGGTAAATCTCAGCTAAAACCATTGGTATAAGCGTGCCATTGGACTTTTTCATCATGAAATCCGCCATCCCCACCAGTCTGATATCTATGAGTCCGTCACTCCTGGGACAGATTAAGGTGCCCGGGAATGCTACCACGAAAGCTAACCCCCCGCGGGCTTCCCATTTAGCCTGGTTCTTGTGGTGAGTCAGACCAGTGTTATCAGCTTCATAACCCAGAGGATCTCCATAACGTTTGTACAGGAAATAGAAAGTGCATAACCCTTCAGATAGGTATGGGTCTTGGATGTCCCGACTAATGTCAAAAGATCCAAAAACTTATGTGGAGCTGGGCGCCACCGGATACCGACTTCTAAGATTTTCACTGAGGCACCCATACCCCCGTTATTTCCTCTAGCATGGGTGTCAACTCAAAGTCTGAAAAGTGGAACACGTTGTGGGCGGGGTCCCAAAATGATACTAGAGCTTCGACGATGTCCAATCTTGGCTTGATTTTTAGAAGACCGGTGAGTCCGCCTAAAGCTTTTACAGCATACTTTCTACTAACTTCCCCCAAGTCGCTCCACCACATATGGAGTCCCAAGGGAATTTCCTCGACGGCCTTAAAGGGAATGTTTTCAATAGTGTTCATCCGGCACATTTGTTTAAATGCTTTGATTAAGAAAACAAAGTCATGATAAAACTTTTGACCGAAGTTGAAGAAAAGTGTTATTTTTGCAAAGGTTTTGTAATAAAAAAAAATGGACCATCCTTGCGAATACGGCCCTTCAATACTTCGGGTATGAAGTTTTTAGGGTTGTGTTGGCTAATTGGGTCAAAATATTGGAAAAAGACCACAAGTGGCTATTTTTGCAAAAATAGTCTCCGTTTGGGCAATTCGACTATTTATGCAAGAAAGGCGTCACCTAATTTTATTTAGGACCATATCTTTGTATTTTTTATTTGAAAAATAAGGTTGGACCCTATGAGGGTTGCCTACGTATCCCACACCGGTGAGAATCAAACAATGCGTAGTTCGGGAAATCTCGACATAATTTTGAAAAATATGCACCGACTCACTTTGTTTTGAAATACTATTTTTCATTTTCAAACATTTTGGCAGAGTTTCGGGATGATTTTGGATATCGGGGCTTTTTCAAAAACCGGATAAATCTCCTATTTTACTTCTCTCTTGGTTTTTCTGTTATCTTCTTTTAGCCGGTCAACAAACAAACCGAAACAAAATATTGTTCACATAGCAAATAGGATGCATCAGGATGGTCTTTTATTTCGGGTTCACCTGTCCTAGACGGACCCAACCCCTATGTTGAGTCCCCTAAGTCAAATGCACGTGATGCAAATAAACGTTCCTACTAGGGATCCGTCATGAGGCTATGTTATACTAGGTTTATATCCTGGGGTTTTGTTCTAGACAAGGCTTACCCGAGCGGACAGCTCGAGCCGAGGTCGGGGCAGCGTACCGGGAATACAGAAGCTTCACCGGCTTTGCAACTTGTCCGTACCTCGTTCTAAAATTTGGATGACTCTAACAGAAAAGAAGTCACACGAGGTGCACACTCCCTAGATGATTTAGAAGGCTCAGAGAGAAGAAGGGTTTCGACACAGTTCATATGCAGTTCAAATAATATCAATGCGGTAAAACGACAATTAGCACATTAGGTTTAAACACGTTAAATCAGATAACGAAAGCCAAAATATAACAGTTATATAAGCTCGAATTCTTGAACCCTGAACCAGAGATTCTGGGTTCCAGTCCTCAGCAGAGTCGCCATAGCTGTCACACCTCCTTTTCACTACCCCCGGATTAATGAAGGGGTAATGAGGGAGTTTTTCCACTTTAAGTGACATTATTCGGATCTGGGATTTATTCTTAATTTTTTCAGAGTCGCCACCCAGATTTTTGACGATGTTCCGGGACACCGTTTATTTATTGAAATCCCAAACCGAGGAATTTTAGACTCTGTTTTAATTTGTCTGCGAATAAAAATCCGAGTAAGGAATTCTGTTAACCCTGGAGAAGGTGTTAGGCATTCCCGAGTTCCGTGGTTCTAGCACGGTCTCTTAACTATTATTATTTGACCTAAATTGTCTGATTATTTACATATTTTGCACACTATGCATTTAGCCTTTTTTAACTTTTAGTCGCTTTTGACATTTATGGATTTATCTTGAAAATAAGTCACGAGGACGTGCACTTGTCTGCTTTTGGACATATTACAATTGCGCCACATGAAATGCACCCGCAATTACAATACGTTATTTTAATATAGTTTCAAGTTGAAGTCGGGGACATGAGTTGTCACACCCGAATGTAGATTACGTAGTCAAGACTATGGTCGTGACGGTTTTAGAATGCTTATTTGAGGCGATGTTCAATTTTTTTCTCAGTTTTAGAATTTTCATCTAAAAGAGGTATTTTTCTCTAAGTCACATGAAATGCACCCGCGATTGCTACGTGTGATTTTATTATTGTTTGGAGTTAGATTCGGGGCCACGAGTTGCCACACCCGAGTGTAGATTATATAGTCATGACTATGGTCATGACGATAAAATGCTTGTTTGAAGCAATATTCGATTATTTCGAGTTTCGACAATTTCAATCTAAATGGGGTTTGTCCTTAACCTATAGGATATGTACAAACGTCGTCTAGAATTAAATTTACTATCCTAAAGGACAAGTGTTTGTAGGCTATGGCCATGTTTTAGCCCAATCCATTTTTTTCTCCTTTTGGCCAATCCTAACTATGACTAATTGAGAAAGAAGGAAAGCTATGTAATTCAATTATACCAATCAAGGAAAGGTTTGCAAAAATCTAAAAAAAAGAACTATTGATGTACCAATCACATATTTAAAGAACTAGAAGCACTTTCATCCACATTTAGAACATTAGACTAACGTTTTCGTTCAATTTCATACATGTTATTTAGTTCATAACTCATATATATTGAGATTTCATATGTCTACTGTTACAAATTCATAATACTTAAATAAAACGTACTCTGAGTTTGATGAAAATAACAAATCTGTTCAAATTTATCAGAGGCAAAACTGGCAGTTTTTTTTTTTTAGGTAAATCATAGGATTTTATGAGAACGGGTTTTTGATAATGAAATCTGAAGTTTAAACAGGTTAGTCTTAATGTCAGAATCCTACAAAATTGTGATAATTGAAATATTGTACCCATCTTAAAAAAGGGGAGGGGTGTAGTGATTTCATAGTCCAGTCCTTATACAAAAATGCATAATGAGTTCATACAAATAGATGTATCTTACATCATTTATCCTACTACAGGATTACTACTGTCAAAAGGAAATAATATAAAGAAGAACAAAACTTAACTCGTCACTTCCACTGGATTTATTTCGGCTCCAAACACTTGTGATTTTCCAAAAAAAAAAACAAATGACATTTTTTATGCATCATTATGAATGAATCTGACCATAGGATGGTCAGATTCACATCTTTTAATGCATTTTTCGAACCTTGATCGAGGTTTGTACATACAGGTATACACATAGGCAACTTAACAAATAATATGACTATTGAGAATATTGAAATTAGACATTCAGACCTTTCAGGCTAGAAACTTAGATATTAAAAGCTAAATCATAGTCTATTTTATAAACATGCTCATTCTTGATGACTTATCAAATAAAAATCAGTCACAAATCCCATACATATCTTTTCAGCAAACTTTTAAACAAAACAGACAGATAGCTTCTAATAGTGGATTCAAAACCTATAAAATCAGGAGATTCGAAGCAATGAAAACCAACTAAGACAAGCATTTTAGCTTAAGATAACAACTTTATTTGGATGGCATTGTTACATACCTTAACAAAGTGAATAATAACAGGAAAATCTGGACCAAATAAAGGCCCAGGGACTGAAGTTCGAGGCTCAGAAAAATAGCAGAACCAGCAGCAGCAATCCAACCAATAAATTACCCAGAAATATAACACTTGAAAACCCAGAAAAAACTCGAGTAAGGAAAACCCAGAAATTGGACCTAATCCTTCAAAGGAGAAGAGACCAAAACTCCAAGAAAACCAAGTCCTAAGCTATTTATGTACTCATTTGTATATGTGTTTCTGTTTCTCTCTTTTTTTTAATTGTTTTCTTCTTCTCAAAACCTAAGGAGGGATTTCAGCATAAAAATGAAAGTTGTGAGTGAAGATTGTTTTTAGCGGTAAAATGCAGAGAATTCTCTCCAAAATATGTCTCCAAGATCCTCCTTTTTCAGAGAATATGGTAGTCCTTTTATAGGATTTTTTTTAGGGTGGTATCTTATCAGCATATTCCCTATCCCAATTGGGCTGAAAAAGGTACATGTACAGCTGCCAACCCCATCCTTTTGGGACAGCTGTACCCTTCCAGAACATTCCAGCCCTTATCCCCTTTTAAAAATTACCATTTTAATCCTAAAAAACTAATTTCATGATATTTCCTTATTCTAAAAGGTTCTTGGGTTGTTACACCCAAGATTCCCTTATCTAAAAATCCTAAACTACCCCTTAAAGTTCCTAGAATTACCCCTAAAGTTAATCAAGGATACTTATTAACTTGGCTTAATTACTAGGTTAAAGAACTTGAAATTGATTCATCATAAACTAGATATTAAGCTTAGGTGAATTATTTAAGATTTAGACTTAATTGTGATTAGCTCAATTTGAGTCATTAGACTTAATCAACCTAATTGAGTGATCAACTAGTTAACCATTAGTGAAGTTGCAATTAGCTAAATCTTAGCTTAATACGTAATTAGCTTAATTATTTCCTAAGTTAGGAATTAATTTAATTCAAGAGATTCCAAAAGTAGTTATCAAACTTAGTTGACTACCTCACACTGTGATTCATCTTAGTTTCTAACTTATCTTAAGTATCTAGTGTAATTAATTGCTAATCAATTTGTTCATAATTACTTTGATTAATTAATATGGGTGAATCGCTAACACTGATATCAGTAATTTATTAGAGCCAATTGTATGTGAGTTTCATGTTAGTTTAGGAAATTATTGTTTTCTAGTAAACCTCAAAACACACAATTAAGACTAAACAGAAAACAAATATATCTAGTCTATTATTTCAAAACCAAATAAGGTTCATAGGACTAATGTAAATTCCTTTTAGTAACGAACAGAAGGATCACAAGAAAAATCTGAAAACCTAGAGTTGATGGGGTTACAAACTTTAAATTAGTGGTTAACCTAATTAACTACATAATTTAACGGGCACGCATGCAGTAAAAAAGAATAATTACAAAAGAGTTTTAATATTTAGGGCAGTTTTTCAAAAAATCCAAATCAAACAAAATTTAACCTAAACTAAATACAAGGGTGATAAGGAAAGGGGGGATACCAATTAACTGAGCAACGTTTGGACGGATTTGGTCGGATTCCGGCGACTTGCCGGAATTTGGCCTGACTCCGGTGAGTTTGAAAACGAGTCAAACCCACATAAATAAATTGCTCTTGTCAAGAGAAACTGACTCATGTAGGTCCGAGCCGTTGAACCAGTCGAGATGGACTGGTGTAGCAATTTAGGTTTTTAGATTCTTAGATTTGAAATTACTCACAACTTGATGATCTTTTGGAGAAACCAAGGCTGGGATGGGGTTAAGGAGGCTATGAAGATTATTTGGTACCAATTTGGGGTCAATTAGTGGTGCTCCGCCGTCGGAGGCGATTTCCGGTCGGCGGAGCTAGGGTGGCAGACGACGGATTTGGGCGGAGGTTGAACAGAAGAGAAGAGACGAAGGGGGTGTAATACTTAGGCTTTGAGAGGGGGTGGGGTGTTTGGAACAGTTATATAGTGGGGGTTGTGGGTGTTCCCAGTCGTTCGATCTATTTTGATCAACGGTTGGGATTCGTTCTTTAGGCGAAATAGGGTCGTTTGGACAGGATTGGTGCCGGCCGGGTTTAATTGGTTGGGCCTGGGTAAATATGGCGTAGAGAAAGGATTGGGCCTGAGTAATTCTTGGCCCAGGTCCTATTTTAAGCTTAATGTAACAATTCAAACGAATTAATTATCTCTAATTACATCAATACTTAATAGAAATGTGTAGTAATTAATTCTAACTTAATTTGTCTAATTATAAATTAATTAATTAATTAAGAGAAACACCACTTAATTTTCTCCTAATAAATTGCCAATTTGGTTGGAAATAAAGATTAAATTAACCAATTGTCTATGTTATGCCAAATAATCATATTTTTGTTATTATGTACTTTGATTAGTTACAAATACATGTTAATTAGCTCTGATTCTAATTTTGACCTAATTAAAAGGAAAATTGGTTGATGGTTGATTAAAGGTGAAATTATGAATTAACACTTGCAATATTTGTAACCTTAAATTATTCACAAACATTAAAAAGGCAAATTATGGTTATGCCATGCAAAATCAATTCACAAATAGCACTGAAATTCAATAAATATTTATAAAACTAAATAATTTGTTGAATTATGTAGGAATATATGGTAAGTAAAAAATCACATGATCACAAGTCCCTTGTTTGATTTTCTAAAGGATTGATGGGTTCTATGTGTTAAGTTGGGAAGCTCTTGTTTCCATATTGTTCCAAATTGCTACCATGCCACTATGCTATTTGAAAGTATGAATTATGATTATCATGCTCTTCCTGTTATTATGTGTACGAATTCTTATATGTGTTGGTTGTAGTTGATATGAAAGATGAGTATATGAAACGGTTAAAGAGAGGAATGTAACATGAATGGTTAAGTATTCCCAAGTTCCAAGAACTGGATAATAAATGATGGGAGGAGATGTGAACTAAAGGATTAAATTGATATGGTTATGTCCCGGAGTGAAATTTCTTAGCCGATCAGGCCGAGATAGGACTCCATGTTGTACACATGGTGGTGATTGAATCGAAAATATGATATTGGTAATGTCTCACTATTTCAAGTGAGATGGCTTAGCCAGTCGGGCCGAGATCGGACTCCGTGTGAAAATGACACGGTGGTAATTTTGAAACTATGATGCTGCAATGTATCACTTGGGATGGCTTAGCTGGTCGGGCCGAGACCGGACTGCATGTGAAAATGATACAGTGGTATATTAAAATTGTGGCACTTGGTTTTAAAAAACTACTATCCAATAGATGGAGTAACGAAATAAGAAACCATGGCTACTCTTGTTTGTGTGTCCCTAGTTTTGTGAATTGTTATTTGATGTCTCTAATTGCATTACTACATGTTTGTTGTTTATTCTATCTAGAGTAGAGTTTGTTCATACATACTAGTACTATTCAATGGTACTAACATACCTTTTGCCGGGGACGCTACATGTTCTTATGAATGTAGGTGGCTCTGTAGATGGTAGCACTGATCGTCGGTAGTGGTGCCTTCTCCTCCTCCTTACAGCAGTTCTGGTGAGCCTCATTTCCTCTCGGGGCCATGTATAAAAATGTGTTTCTCCCCTTTTGTATATGTTGTTCTATTTTGAGGTATTGTCGGGGCCTTTTCATCGGGGGCTCCGTAGACACTCATGTGGGTCATGTATGTTTTTGGGTAGTTGTTGGGTTAACTTGTAACTGTAATTCCATCTCGTAAAGGTTATAATTAGCATGTATGTTTTGGAAGACCTAATTGTTGATATCGGTATATAAGAAAGAATGGATAAATATCATGGACGTACGTTTTTGATTCATTTCCTGCTAACTCAATAAACGATGTTATACAAAAATCTCGGGGCATTATGAGACGGGTAGGAAAGGCTAAGCAGGCTTGCTTGACCGGGTTCACTCGGTTAAGCACCGGTCGCGTCCCCCAGGGTTGGGGCGTGACAAACTTGGTATCAAAGCCTGAGGTTTTAAAGTTTCCTAGGATGTGTCGGAGCCGTGTCTAGTTGAGCCCTTCTTATCGGTGTGTTATCGACTACAACTATAACTAGGGGACTTCTTGGACATTTAGGAATAGTACCCTTAAAGTTTCCTAGGTTGTTTCTCTCTAACTCGTGCATGGTTTTAACTTTCAGTAAATGGCACCCAAGAAGAAAGCGCGACTCGGCCAAAAGGCCAATGCCACCCCAGGAGTGGCCATTGATTCCCAATTGAATGATACTGGTGAGAATAATTCCCCGACTATGAATCTGCCAGACTTCTCCGCTCCAGACCGGACCATCCCAATTCCTACTCCAGCGGAGGGTGCCACAATCCCTCCCACTAATATTCCTGATCCTTCTCCAGCCTCAGCTTCCGGTCCCGATATTTGTGATGTGGATCTTAGGGGAGCTATTCAGATGCTGATGCAGCTAGTGGCTTCTCAGGCCCAGAGGTCCAATATTGCCCCCACTTTCTCTAGCAGGCAAGGAGATTCTTCCGGTTCCAGGGTTAACAGGTTCCTTCAGCTAGCCCTTCCAGAGTTCACAGGTACCGACCCCGAGGCTGATCCTCAGGATTTCATCGATGAGATGCACAAGACCCTACGAGTTATGCATGCTACCGAAGCAGAGGGAGTAGAGCTGGCCTCCTATCGTCTAAAAGGGGCGGCATATTCCTTGTTTGAGATGTGGGAGGATTCCCGTGAGGAGGGGAGCCCTCCGGCGAGGTGGAGTGAGTTCGCAGATGCCTTAATAGACCATTTCTTGCCTGCCGAGACTGGGGAAGCCCATGCATCAGAGTTTGAGGTCCTCAAACAAGGTAGTAGAAGTGTGTGGGAGTATCATATGGAGTTTGTGTTCCCGTCCAAGTATGTTGTTCATATGATGCCGACTATGGAGGCTAGAGTTCGTCAGTTTGTACAAGGCCTTGGTCCCTTGGTTATCAATAAAGCTACCACAACTGCTCTACATTCTGACATGAATTATGGGAATATTGTGGGATTCGACCAAGCTATAGAGGCTCAAAAGTTGAAGCTAAAGATGGATCGAGAAGGTGGTAGTAGGGCCCGGTCAGCGGGCAACCTTGGGGATTCATTATGATGTGGGAGACCAGTTCCTCGGGAAGGGTCAGCAGGGCCATCCCAGTCTTATGTTCAGTCTTCATCTAGTTCCCCACCATCAAGGCATCATCATTAGCAGGGAGGCCGCTTTGGGCCCAATCCAGGCAGCAAGAAGTTCCACCAGCAGGGTCGATTGGGAAGGAGATTCTAGCAGCAGCGGAGGGCCCCATGCCCTAAGTGTGGGAGGTTTCATATGGGGTCCTGTTACATAGACATGTCAGTATGTTACGGATGTGGGATGAGAGGCCATATTCAGAGAAACTGTCGTGCATCCAGCCAGGGCACAGGTAAGGGCACCGCCCAACCATCTAGTTCTTCAGTTGCTATATCCTCAACACACCCTCCAGCTCGAGGCCCTCCAGCACCAGTAGGGCGTGGTGCAGCTAGGGGTGGTGCACGGGGTCCGGGAGGACCTAGCCGGTTTTATGCCCTGAGTGTTCGTCAGAGTGCAGAGGCTTCTCCAAATGTCATCACAGGTATTTTGACTATTCAATCCCATGATGTGTATGCCCTTATGGATCCTGGATCTTCTTTATCCTATGTCACTCCTTATGTTGCTTCAAGATTTGGGATAGAACAGAACAACTTCATGAGCCGTTCTTAGTATCTAATCCGGTTGGTGAGTCTATTACGGGTGCGCGGGTCTATAGGAACTGTGTTGTCACGGTGCATGGTCGGCATACCACGGCCTATCTTATTGAGCTAGGGATGATTGATTTAATGTAATAATGGGAATGGACTGGCTTTATTAATGCTTTTCCAAACTTGACTGTCGAATACCTAACGAGCCAGTTGTGGAGTGAGAGGGGAATAATATTATGCCGAGAGGTAGGTTTATTTCCTACCTTAAGGCCTCAAAGATAATCAAAAAGGGGATTATCTATCATTTGGTTCGAGTTGCGGACACCACCTCTGAGGTGCCTGCTCTCGAGTCTGTGCCAATTGTGAATGAGTTCCTTGATGTCTTTCCAGACGATCTCCTTGGGATCCCTCCAGACAGGGAGATTGATTTCGGGATTGAGTATTGCCGGGCACGCAACCGATATCTATTCCACCCTACAATATGGCGCCAACGCAATTGAAGGAGCTATAAGAGCAACTGAAGGATTTTCTAGAAAAGGGTTTCATCCGACCAAGTGTGTTACCTTGTGGCGCACCAGTCCTCTTTGTCAGAACTAAAGATGGGTCACTGCGAACGTGTATTGACTACCGTCAACTCAACAAAGTCACAATAAAAAAACAAATACCCATTGCCTCAGATAGATGATTTGTTCGATCAATTGCAAGGTGCTAGATTCTTCTCAAAAATTGATTTGCGGTCCGGGTATCACCAGCTAAAAATAAGGGAGAAGGATATTCCTGAAACAACTTTCAGAACTCGGTATGGGCACTTTGAATTTTTGGTAATGTCCTTTGGGCTAACCAACGCCCCAGCAGCTTTCATAGACCTTATGAATCGGGTCTTCAAGACATTTCTTGACTCTTTTGTGATAGTCTTCATTGACAATATCCTTGTATATTCGCGAAGTCGAGAAGATCATAATAATCACCTCAGGGCAGTTCTACATACTCTTCATCAGCACCAATTGTATGCAAAGTTCTCGAAATGCAAATTTTGGCTCGAATCTGTTACTTTTTTGGTCCATGTTATCTCCAGGGAAAGGATTCAGGTTGATCCCCATAAGATCGCAGCAGTAAAGGATTGTCCTAGACCTACAACCCTGACAGAAATTCGTAGTTTCCTGGGTTTAGCTGGATATTAAAGGAGGTTTGTGGAAGGATTCTCTACTCTCGCCTCCCCATTGACAAAACTGACGCAGAAGGCGGTCAAGTTCTAGTGGTCCGATGCTTGCGAAAGGAGTTTTCAGGAGTTGAAATCAAGGTTGACTTCGGCGCCGGTGTTGACCTTACCAGAGGGTACAGAGGGATTTGTGGTGTATTGTAATGCTTCAAGGGTTGGTGTTGGGTGTGTATTAATGTAATGTGGTAAGGTTATAGCATATGCTTCAAGGCAGCTTAAGAATCACGAAAAGAATTATCCGACTCATGATTTGGAGCTTGTAGCAGTTGTTTTTGCATTAAATATCTGGCGGCATTATCTTTATGGGGTCCATGTGGACGTGTTCACAGACCACAAGAGTCTCCAATATATATTCAAACAGAAGGAACTAAACTTTAGGCAAAGGAGATGGCTGGAGTTGCTTAAAGATTATGATATAGATATCTTATATCATCCAGGGAAAGCTAATGTGGTGGCGGATGCTCTTAGTCGGGAATCTACTGGTAGCTTGGCCCACTTGTAAGTAGGTCAAAGGCTCTTGGCTCGAGAAGTTCACCAGTTGGCCAGTCTGGGAGTTTGTCTTACGGCCTCTAACGAAGGGGATGTTATAGTGCGTAACTATTACACCCCATGTTTTCGTACGTGAGAGTACATCGTAAGTCAATTGAGTAAGCTCAAAAATAAGATTATATTTGATGGAATATATAGTAAGTTAATAATGTTACCTTGGATGTTACAAATATTTAAGATCATGAATAACGAGTACCAAGAAGGTTGGAAAGCTTAGAAGCTAAACCAATTGAAGAAAAAAAGTTTCGTCGAAAGTCGACGAGTTGGGAATGTTATAACAGGTACTTTAGGGTGAGACTATGGTTCATTACATGATAAGGAGTTTATGCTACGAGTTAATTTTTATCGTATGATAGTTGTGTTCTACGTTTTGAAGTCAAGCAAGTTGTGGAACAAAAGTTGGCAAAGGTCTTCACAAGTTATATTCATAATGTGTTGAACATTAGGTCAAATGCAACTGCTATTTTCTCCCAATATACTTGGAATTAGGGGATGATCTACCTACCAAATTGAAGATGTATGAGTCTAGATTCCAACTCATTAAACCGTTTGTGTATACGAGGTTGGAGAAGAGAGATATTCGTGTTTTAGCGAGACTGCGCCAAGCAGCTCTCTATGGGACCCACATAGGCAGTTTAGATATGTTGATATACATTAGACGCCTCAAACCCTGTTTTAACTCGTTTAGTTTCAGTATATTAAGACCCTATACACCTTAAAACACTCTCTAAAGGTTCTCTCATGATCCAAGACCCAAATAAAGGGCAAACAACACAAATCAAGTGTCGGGAAT